>QNGE01001156.1:132363-188117 GCA_008508345.1 Paragonimus westermani
CGGTGTGTCGCAGTCAATGGCGTACCTGTATCCATACCATTTCTAGTTCTTCCATTTAGTCTTCTTCAATTCTTTTTTGTCCTTCGTAGTACTCTTTCCTTTTAGGATATTCCACGTCACTGTTGAGGTGAGCGGCGGCCCGAGCCACAGTGCCTTTTGGTCAGGCTCATGGCTGCTATGATGATGATGATGATTTTGGCCTGGCGATCATGTTTTGTTTGACCGAAGGGTTACTTTATGTACAAGAGGCAAAACGTTGTGCTTTCTCTATTGTTTTCACAAGTATTTCTAGCTTTTTGCTTTATTGTTACTTGCCCGACGTTTGTGCCACCTCAGTTTGCCATTCGTTTAGTCATTCCGCATCTTTACATCTTTGCATAATTAATGTTAATACCCTACAATATGGGGTGAACGATTCTTTGTCCTTTGTCGTTACATTCATTTCTATCTCGCTTTTTTATGGCCAGTATTTGTGTTTTCAGGTAAAACCCTAACAATTAACATGTCTGTGCAAGCGTTAGTCACCAAGAAACGGAAAGAGTTTATCGGGCTCCCTGCTCCACTAGGCTACGCTGCCGGTATCGGAAGAGGAGCTGTAGCCTTCACCACTCGGTCTGATATTGGTCCGGCCCGTGAGGCAAACGACGTGTCCGATGAAAGGCATGTGGCCCCTTCAAAACGTCGAAAAGAACAAGAAGAAGAGGAGGAAGATTTGAATGAATCCAACTACGATGAGGCGAGTATGCGGTTGTATGTTACATTTTCATAGTCCGTCCTTTATGTACCGGACGATTTTCACAATTGGCCCTGTTATACACCGAATAGGCCGTCTGCTTAGTTCGCATCTAATTTGAAATAATTTTTGAAGCGTTTGACCTAACACCTATAACAATGTCTTAAACCGTGAACAATAGAGACACCTGTGATAAACTTGTGTTTTGCGTTGCACTGCTTTAACAAGGTGGCCACGATATTTGTTTCCTGTCGGATGAACGTATACATCCTCGAAAAGTCTCCATTAAGTCAATAAATCTGCGTCATTTTGAATATGACTAGCCTGTGGCCACTAGACTGTCTTTTATTTCGCCTTGTTCACGAGAGTTTCCTGTGGATATCAAAATGAGAAAGCCCTTTCAGAGAATGGGTTTATTTTTCAAATTTATTTTATTTTTCAAATTTACCAGCCTACATTGACTGCCTCACATTTGTTTAACGTCGGTTGGAGTGACTATTACTTCACGTTGACAACAAGACTGCTATCCGTTTTTATATCCAATAGTACTCGGGTTGGTGAATTTGAATATAGTGTTCATCAACTCCGCCAAATAGGGCAGTGAAAGACTGATGCGTACCATTCACAAATTGATTGGATCTAGAACTCGGCTGACCGTAATCGCTTACCACTAGTGATGAATACCAAGACGAACACGATTTACTAATTCGGACAGAGGAACGCTGCACGCGTTGGAGCATAACAACAGATAAATGATGCGGCACCTGTGTGGACCAAAACAGTTATGAACGACTGTCTTACTGCCGGTGTAGACCACTGTTTAAGCAATAGGCTGAAGCGATGAGAATATGTACACGTCAGGCGAATGAGGTGTACTGCGTGAGTCAACTGTGCCAACCAGTGACTTCCACTTTACCACGCGGGATTTTGTGCCGATGTTGTTCGGGATTACAGTTGACATAATGGTGACTATATATCCGCTATTCGTTTATTGAAGCTGCTGTGTATGCGACTTCTTATGGTATGTCACAAGAACAAACAACTCTTAAGCCGAATATTGCATTAATTGGACAGATATGTGCAATATGATATTCTTTAACTCGAGGACGTTTGGTTTGAGTGGTCGGGATGAGTGGGGAGCCTCTACTGACGCGACCTGTGTGGAAGCTTATGTGGAGGTGGTTGTGTGATGATTTGGAGAGCTTTTGCCAGGCTTAGGCATATAAACCCTCGATCTTGTGTTTATATGCTTGCTTCTCATTTCCCCACTATTTCTGCGGGCACTACGGTGGCGTGTAATAACTATACCCAGGAGATGGGGATGACTACGACCTCCTTACTATCGTGCGACTTGTATCCCTCCGGACCTTAGAGTCCCTGACTTCTACTATGCAGACATGCCTGTTCCGATAACGGGAATTACTGAATGAAAAAGTGACAAAAGGAAGCCCATTTATCGAGTATGAAATACCGAACTTGAAGGATAACCTGGGAGTTTTATTCACTGTTACCATTCATCGTTGAATTTCTGAAAAGGAATCGGATTCTAGTATACTTTCAAGTTCCACCGTCCATATTGCACCATGGGTCGCTTCATAATAGCGGGGCAGACGGTATTGATCACTTAATATTATTTGGCATATATATATGTGTAACATTTGTTCCCAAGGCTGGGCATCATTATGCGCTAGTATAAATAAGAACACTCTCTGGAGGTCTAATTTGATTTACTTCCGGCCATTCTGTATTCAGTTCACTGGGTATGGCGGTAGCCTCTGTTCCAAAGACCCGTACGAGAAGGATGACCAGGAGGCCGACGCAATTTACGCATCAATTGACGACCGCATGGACGAGCGACGTCGCGAGTATCGCGAGAAACGCTATCGCGAGGAGATTGAAAAGTACCGACGAGAACGACCGAAGATCCAACAACAGTTCATGGATCTAAAGCGAGATTTGGCTAACGTGTCGGAAAGTGAGTGGAATGCTTTGCCAGAAGTGGGTGATGCACGGAATCGGAAGCAACGAAACCCGCGCTATGAGCGTTTCACACCTGTTCCAGACAGTATAATTGCCAAGGGATTGTCAGACGGTCAGGTTCGTTGGTTTGAGACAAATAACTTCATTGCTCATCGTTCAACTCGTATTCTTTTCGTCTTCCATATTCTAAACTAGAATGTTTTCGCCTGCTTTTGTATGGTGATTCTCGGTCAACTTCAGGACAACACTGTGTGCCCATAATCGCGCTTATCATCGTTATATATGGTTCGTATATATAGTTTATATATGTATCTGCTACTTATTGGACAAACCAATCAAACGTTCCGGCCCTGACCTTACAAAGATGTTCAGTGATGTGACAAACATGAACCTGTTTCCAAACTGGTTTTATGTTGGAAACGAATATCGTTGGTTTTGTTTTTAAGTGAACTTAAATCCTTTGACAATACCCTCGTTTTGATAAGTTTATTGCTCTCACTTCACGGCCGGATACTTTTGAAGGTCCCAACTCATTGCTTACATGGTCGTGCACTCTTCACACGAGCTATGTTAGTCTGGCAGTCAGCTAGTCGATCTGTAGCAAAGGTGTTAGGAAGGGCGGTTCGACTCCGTTGGAGAATGCTGACTACCTGTTTATGTCCCAAACAATGACTACACTGATCTGTAGTCAGACATACTGTCGGAACTGACTTGAGATTCAAGTCCGTAACTTTAAGAACGCTTCATGCGCAGTCTGCGATACTGTTTGGTTTTAACGGAATAAGTAAACTGTTACCGCCAGACATGAATGTCTCACATTCGTGAATTGTCTTCGGAGTGCGAGCTATCGCATATCAATAGTTTGACAGCTTTATCAATCGATTTGAAGCATAGAGTTAATGTCGTTCCTGTTGTGAGATTCCATTTCCATTTAAATAATGGTCATGTGTTTGGTGCTCCATCTTGTTATGGATAATGCGGAAACGTACGTTTGGGTGCTAGCAGCTGTGTAGAGCATGGCTGATATAGTGTTTGAAGTATTCAGGTGAGTGTGTGATGCTTTTACATCAGTTTTATAGGTTACAACGACTGATTTGTTCCGTGTTGGCTCGCTCCATCTATCTTATTTCCTCTCGCTGCTCTTCATTGTCTCCATAGACCGTCACTACAATGGATGCAGTGGAGCAGCGTCTGGGTGGGTTGACCACTCCGTTCACCTCACAAGCAGCAGACCAAATGGACATTGACATGAAGAAAATCGGCGAAGCCCGTACCTCTTTGATGGACATCAAACTGACACAAGTAAGCGGGAACAATTGTGTGTACATTGGGACGCAACTCAACCGTCTGAGCTTTGCAGACGTTTTTCTATCCTTCATTGCTGTATGCACAGCTGTTCAGTAATGGCGCCTTTTATATAAAACGACCAAACCCTCTAACATTCTCCTGGAGATTGCTGATAACTTCAGTATACGCCGACATTCTTTCTCGTCGATTGTATTATCCATCTTTTTGTAAATAACTTTTAAAATTGTTATCAAATCTTGTGTGCGTTAAATGTAGGATCGTTATCATTATCAATAACAGCTACTTAATAACTGCTGATATGATTTTGATTTGTCCCTGACCCTCATTAAATCGTACTCCTGTTTTCTGTAGGTATCCGACAGTGTGGCTGGCCAGACAGTGGTTGACCCGAAAGGCTATCTGACTGATTTGCAGTCGATGATCCCACAACACGGAGGTGACATTAACGACATGAAGAAAGCCCGACTCTTACTCAAATCCGTCCGTGAAACCAATCCAAAACATGCACCGGCCTGGATCGCTTCGGCTCGTTTGGAAGAAATAGCCGGCAAACTACAGGTATACATACACGATACACTGTTGTGTCTGATTACGATGCGCTTTGGAGATCGTTTGGAAAAATGAATGAAACAATACGTTAACTTCCACTATGTACCATTTCTTATTTTGCTCCATACTCAGATTCTACAAATGACAATGTAGATAACCCATGAATCACATATCCAAGCTCACTAACTCTTTGGTTTTTAGGTTGAAATGTTCAAAATACTGCCGTCAAAAGTTAGCTGTTATGTGCTTTGATTTATTTAAACGTAGATGGCAGCCACTGATATGTTGCTGCCGGTGATAGTGAAGTAACTCGTAAACGCCTCCAGCGAGATAACCACGGTTTTGCCAGTCAAAACTATTTTCCCACTTGTCACACTTTAGGACATGTGTTTACCACGGAAATGGTATTGTCAGCTATTACCACCAACGGGTTCTGCCTTTACTTATGAACATACCACTCCTGTGTAGGTTTCGATTGCCCGAGAGAGGCCTCAGCCCTCATATGTGACTATGTAATATGGCTCAAAACGTCCTGTGATGTAATTTCTGGAAACATCAGTTCAAAAAACTTTATACTTTTCAATCACGAACGTAAAGCATACGGACATGCGGATAGCGACAATAACATAAACAGTCAACGATTGGGTTCGCATGAAACATGAACTGTCATCAGTATCAGGGCGGACAAACTGTGAGTCAACAGTTTATGTATACACAGGGCCTGACGCCAAGTATTGGTCAATATTACCTCGCAGAAAACAAGCAGTTTACGACTCTGATTGCGTAATAATACCCGAAACGAGTTGGCGGGTCAACAACATGTCCTGTTTCCATGATGTGCTTTGCAATAGATGAGGCCAGGTTTCGGCTCATTCGTTGTGTTATCATTGCCTGTTGAGTCGTCATGTGCACCAACCAATTAAGCATATGTTCAGCCATCCTTTGTCGTAGACACTGTTTAATTCTGCCGATATAAAGGTCATTACAACTGCAAGTGTTACACTTGAGGCGGAACATTTCAGTTGGCCACGATTATGAACAAGCTGTGCGACACTCGTAGTTGTGAGTAGCAACCGCAATTCGGCCGCAAAGTATGTGCGAGTTAGAGCGGACTGTAGTTTTTGACTTAAGTCAGTTATTGATGAGTAGTCGGGGATTTGGTTATATTTTCAATTTGACCATCACTCACATTTGATCGCAGCGTTCACATTCAGATAGACTTTCGAGCCGGCCTCTTTCGGAAAGAAGCACTAGACTTGAGTTTCGCTCTCATTAGAGCTCGTCAGTAGTGCATATCCTTGCCACGGCCGAGATCTGAACTCCGGCCATTCCAATCATGAGGCAACCGTGTTAACCACTGCGCCATTGACCTCACATTAGGCATGACCGAATTATCAAATCTGAACGCACAACCACTCTCGCTGGTGAGCTTGTAATTCAGTTGGTATATGGTCGCCTTTGAAAGACAGGTTCAAAAAACCGGCTTCTTAGGAACCGTACTCACGGCATTCTCGATTATTCTTTTCTGGCTGTGAATATCGGTAAACTTCTCGGAATATCCGTTTGTGAGAAGCACCTTCAGTCTCTCCTACTCTTCTTTCTCCCCCTCACAAACAATCATCGATGTAGAGATCTGTCGGACTTTGTGAAACAAGGGTCACATCAGATCTTGTTTGTAAGTAGTTAGTGCAAAAGAAGAGAACTGCAAATACTGACTCCCCCAAGTGACCTTGCATTGCATTGAGCGTTGTAATGAACCATCCTGCCTTCTGGTGAATGAAATGTCTAGGAAAAAATACGCTGTCATTTGTTTCCTCCTCATACGAAACAGAAAAATTAGAGCGAACAGAATTAAAAGGGTCTAAAAGCGAAACGGAATGAATATTCGTGGTAAAAATCAAAACGTCATCTACATATCGCTTATAGGGTCTGTCACTACCCACGGCATCAGATAGTTGTAGTTCGACTATTCTTAGAAATATCCGCAAGTGTTGGGCTCAATGGACTACCAAGTTGTTTATAAAGATGATCCTCCAAAATCAAAACGGATATTCTCTGTGTACAACAATATATGTTCTTTGAGGTAATTAACTTGGAGGCAAAAGGTAAATTTCGACGAGAAATAAAGTCGCTTAAAAAATTAACTGTTTCCCAGAGAGGAACGTTTGTAAATAGAATCAACATGGATAGAATACATCCTATGTGAACTCACCGATAAATTCCCTAGAGAATCTTTCACACAAAAGGGTGGTGTCCCATTAAAGCCAATCCTGTGCATGAACAGTTTTGCGTACCATAGACGTGCCGTCTGATGTTCACCCCCCCATTGTGTAAAAGATTCTTTCGAACTGACATTGAAGTTCGGGGCGTTTTCATTTCCAAGGCAAACAAACCGTCTAAGTCAAAATTTCATACACACACAATTTTGGGTTTGAGCTGCATTAGGACTCGTGAAACGAGTTGACCACGTCCACAACAGATTATTTGATGTACTTTACGATGGACGAAGTCAGGTTTCGGTCCGTGCGTTTTTGTGCGAATGCCTTTCCCGACATTGTGCACACCAACCACTTGGACATACGTCCCACAACTTTAAAAAATAAGATAAATGTCTGTTTTGTCGGTATAAAAGCTATCACAGATTATGTTGAAGGTAAAGGTTGCGAACAACATACCGAATCGTTATTAGCTGGATATGTGCTGATCAAGGCAAACTGGACAATTGGATATGCTACAGACAGATCTGTTTGTCTCTCAATGCTATCCTTGTTACGCAGATCGCGCGCAATCTGATCTTGCACGGTTGTGATGAGTGTCCCCAGTCCGAGGATATTTGGCTAGAGGCTGCACGTCTGGTACAGCCAGAACAAGCAAAATCGGTGGTCGCACAAGGCATTCGGCATCTTCCTCAAGCTGTACGTTTGTGGGTCAAGGCAGCCGCATTAGAGACGGAAATAAAAGCGAAGAAAGTTGTGTTCAAAAAAGGTTGGTTTCATTAACTATCGTTGACTAGAAATGAGCCCACATTGATTAGTGTGGTCTTCTCTTTTTCAACCAATGACTTTCTTCCGTATCGTTATGAACGCAATTATTGGATCTATGAACTGTTGCACATCTGTTGACTAACTGGACTGCAACACCGATCACTTACATGTGTGCGGTGTTTGCCTGCTAACTACCAAATAATTAAAATTTATAATTTTTTTCAAACCTTTTCTATCCTCTGACCACACATGCACACATGCAGCTCGGTGATAAAAGACTTGACAGCCACTGTAAGGAAACATTTGTTTACGGAATGTAGATAGGTGTATTGGTGGGTGCGTTTGGTATCATTCTTCTATGTCATGTCATACCACGCTACGATGACAGAGAGATGGATCAACGTGCTGTAGTATAGAGTATGATATGTTTATCATCAAAAGCACACTACAAGCGGCTCAGTTGTTTACGGTACCGCAGTCGAAACCCTTACACGATTACCATCGAAACTTAATTATGTGCCTTCCTCAATCCATAGATTAGATGAGTTTATCATACGATTACTCTACAGGACCTCAACATTTACTGGTTGTTATTCATCCGCTAAAATATCCGAAGAATGACTGGGGTGCTCCTTTTTTACCCGAGCAAGATAGACAAGTGATAAACCGCCTTTTAATAGAAAGCAGGTACCCTGTACGCTTTGTGAAGTTAGATCATCAGCCAAGTGATGGTAACGTTTTGCACTGGATTCTTATTTGAAATGGACGTTCTGTTGGATATATTGTTCATATATGACGTTTTAAGAAGAGACTGTGTCTAAATACTTTTATCTGGAGAGCTTATTTCGTTGTTCAAATCCACGTAGTACAGCATGGTACAGCGCAATTATCAGTGCCAGAGAGAATGGGGAAGTAGGGTGATCAAATCACACTTCATGTATACAATTTTTGTGAAATTATTAGGCGACTGATTGTGACTTTCATATTCACTTTTCAACCGGCATATTATTGCCACAGTGGGGATTCATACTTCTACACACGTTTTCACTAGGCACCGGTGCGTACCACTGCGGTATTCACCTCACGGTAGACACGATCGAAATATCATATCTGAACGCCCAGCCGCATTTTCTTGTGAGTAGTGTTCAGACGCGCTGTTTAGCTCGAGAGGAGCGCAGTTACTGCTCTGTCAACTCTAACCGATGACTCCAAGACTATTACTTGTTCTCATCTTGCGGGCTCCAGCAAGAGTGAAATTGCAATGTGACTCTTTTTCCGGAAAGAACCGACTGAAAAGTCCAGATGATTGCGGAAATTGCGGTCAGTTGTGCGTATCGTTCAGTTTAAAATCAACCAAGTCACCGGCCTTCTACCAATTTTTATGTATTTACGGTTAGCACTACATTAGAATAACCAATCCATCTCTGTGTATTGAAATCGGTGAATACGGTCTAAAATGGTGACAAAGCCGTATGATCACTGAGCCCTAACGTACAACGGGGAGTTCGTCGATCCCGTCAACAATCGTATGTTCCTCGTGTGCTGAGACTTACTACTGCTTTTTCAACCAGGCACATCAAGCTATTCTTGTCATGACCTGTCTGCTGTCCCCCCTACCCCCCACAACGTGCGTACACTTATTTACACGATATTTCATCACTTCAAGCACCTAATCACCCTGACGCTTAGTCAGTTCATCTATGGATAGACCGAACGGTGATAGTTCGGATGATGCGTTGAATCATTTGACGGTTGGGTTACCCTTTGGTGAAAGTATTTCGGAGGGCATACCTCTGATGAGGTTATCTATTGACGGCTCAGTCTTCTTGGACTTGTTTGTTAGGCGAACTGATCTTCCGATTGACACGGATGGAGCTTACTGTTGCAACATACCAAACCAAGTTAGGATATGAATGTTCAGCATTCACACCCACATGGTAAACATAATAATCAATACGTTCTTAATACAACTTTGCGGTCAATTCTGCCGCAACGGTGTTGGAACCAATGGGAAACTGTGCTAAGTGAGGAATAACGAAAGAGCTGTGGACAGAGCTACAGATTTAAAACGAAACTTACTTGAGGATACTGATAAACACATCGAGAGTTCAAAGTGAGGAGGATGATCAAAATTTTGGATGCAAACTGATTAGTGTTTTAACATGCTGAAGCATACCAAATTCAATGAATCTCGGTTCCCTTCAGCAAATTCCTTATAAATCTTCTGTGAAAAGCCAGAGAAGGCGGTAACATTATTCATCCAGCAAACTATCCGTTTGTCTGTCAGCTGTTGCTCGTAGTTCACACGTATGAAGTGGTAAACAAAAACGAACCGAATTTCACCGAATTTTTTTTAAAATACTTTCGAATTTTTCGTTGTTTTGAAGGGGGCTAGGGGTTGCATTATTTAGTGTCAGTGACTAATTGTCGTAGATCTGTCTGTCCCGGTCCTTCATGGTACAGTTTATACTCCCTGTGTGTATTTAGTGTTTGGTAATTTAGTCTGAGAAAAGTCGTTTCTTTCCATTGCTATTAAATTCCTTATGATAGTCTGCTGCTTTAAACCACAAAAAATTATGAGACACGTTTCATTTTGACGTTCGAAACGGAACCTACGTTGAATCCATGTCTATCTAATTGGCCGTCACGTTTAAAAAAGCATATCAGATGTAGAAACCAATAACCTTGTCATTTGACTTCATTTGCAGTTCGATAGCGTGACTCATCGAATTAGACTACTAGAGAGGGAACTTATCGCTTGTGAAGGAAATTTTTAATATCTGTATTTTGTTGCCAGCATACTTGCAAATTTAAACTTTTGTCTGTAGGTGCATATTTGATACCACCCAGAAACTGATGCGGGCTAATCATGTGCATTCCAAGGGCTCACTGCGATAGTCATCCTAGCACAGCAGAAACACATGCTGAGCGTTAATCAAATTTTACCACTACAAGTATTAAGTATGGCCAGTCGTGCGAACCTTCGGTGTTGACGTTTTTCGATTTATTTTGGCGCTGCTTTTTCACTTACTCTAATGATATTTTACAACTGGGAACGTTGGCCCTGTTTGTCGGCATTGGTTGGGTTATTTATCATATAATGAGGACTGTCTCCAGATTCTGCTTCACAGATAACCTAACTGACCAGGAAAAAATTGAACCGCAGAACCGACCGCTTAGTCGGTCTGATCAATCGACTGGTTTGACGACGAACGAGAACAACTGATATGGAGAAAGCCCAGCCGTTTGGTTTGTGTCAGCGCAATGAGAGCGGAACATGGGATACATTAGTCCTAATTTGGTAGCTCACCCTCACTTATGTCTAATGAACACAGATGGCTGGCTTCATTTACTCAGTAATATATCCCGAAGGACCTCGTTAATCTTCTTGTTTATTGTTCTAACGTGAGCGTTGAATTGATAGCTTACAAATGTATTGTATATATTGTTATGATTTAAGACTGCTCCATTGAGCATTGGTGTAACCTTAGTGTTACTGTTTTTGGGTTTAGGTGAGCAGCCTTTTAAACACTGGAGTTATCGCTTTTTTGTGATTTTTTTTACAGCCATCTTTGAACACTCTTTGTGATTGGTATCAGTCAGCGGGGGAGACCGTTATCTTTATCAACTCCGTGCAGTTTTATATGCAGCTCAAAATGGCAGGGTTGTAAAAAGCTCAGAGGCTCATCCATCAAGTTTTCAGATGTCTATCGTCTGTTGGGTGGAGCATGTCTGGTTAATTAGTTTTGACCCGATATTTGGTTGATCAGAGGTGAAACAGTCGATCTCGCTGTCAATTTTCATCGATCATGCTCATCTAGCCTATTAGATAAAGCAAGGTACAAGTTCCAGAATGCTCGATTTCAGACTAGGGCTATTTGACCCTCACGAAGTAGAAACAATTAGACACGCACGAATCGGCAGTCCTTATGTCACAAACCTGACTCATCCATCTGATGATAATTGTTCTCATTGTGGTGATTAACATTGCCAGTTTACCGCTGTCTATTTCTCTCATGCGTATCTTATCGACTATCTCGCACTGACTAGGTTTTCCGGTTTTGGATCTCCGGTATGATTGAAGACAATGAAACCTATACAGTTGGTGAGGAAGTGGCGACAACTCAGAATTCAGTGCAGATAACTTTCTTTGTTCCAATATTGCATATCTCTAAAACACGATGTTTTGTTATTTGGTTGTAGCACTCGAACAAGTACCAAATTCCGTACGTTTGTGGAAACTGGCTGTGGAGCTGGAGGACGAGGAAGATGCAAGATTGATGCTCAGCTTGGCGGCCGAATGTTGCCCGACCTCGGTCGAATTGTGGCTGGCTCTAGCTCGTCTGGAGACGTATGAGCAGGCCAGAGTGGTACTCAACAAAGCCCGTGAGAGCATCCCAACCGATCGACAAATTTGGTTTGCCGCTGCCCGCCTGGAAGAAGCTCAAGGCAATCATGCGATGGTACAAAAGATTGTGGATCGTGGTGTGGCATCTTTGCAAGCACACATGGTGGAAATCAATCGAGACCAGTGGATCAAGGACGCAGAGGAATGTGAGGCCGCACAGAGTGTGCTCACCGCGCAAGCCATAATGTAAGCTGATATGACCGATCAGCGTGAGTTCTGGTGTTAGGTGGTAAAGCTGTTAAATGCCATTCTAATTTCCTATAGCTGATACTACCTCAGTTGTTCTGCCGATGAGACTGTGGCTTGGAGACACTTCCGCTTATAACCAAGTCTTTTTTAAATGACCAGGTTTACAGATTGCTTCCGGTTTTTTTAGATGCTTTCTTGATTTTGCCATACTGTCCCTTGGCTTGATACTGTCAAGCTTCCATAATCCATCTAGGAACAGTTGCGTCAACTTGGCTTACATGCACGACCGTATTTTGTCATTGCTGAACTAACGTGGATTGTAAGGCTGTTCAACCACTAAACGTATAGACAGTTCCTGTTTCGTTTAAACGGTATGGCAGGTGCCCTACAGTGCTTTCGGTTCTGCACTACGATTCCTAAACGTATGTTACGTGACGGCGAAATCAGTGGTCTACTGGGGGTTTAAATCATCAGTCTGTCCACAACATTATTCGAATTCGGTAGGATGGCTAAGTCGGTTAGAGTGATCGAAAATGGCTGTCTGCAAAATTACTTTCTAGTAAATCAGTTATGCGTGGGCTCTGCATTTCTCCCTCCTGATCCACTAAGCTATGCAACCTTCGTCACGTGCAATTGTTTCGTTATTTTCCTATGCATATGTGCGAGGCTTGTCCATCAAGACACCGGAGTTTGAAACATTGGTTCCCACCGGTAAATTTGAAAAAAGCCAATAGTAGCATGTAAGATGTCTTGCGCAATGACATTTCGTTCGCATCTTATCGGTCACTTTTGCGAAATTAACATACACTTTATATAGTGAGGGAGCAACCAGCTAGACGAAATCAATCTAGTCATGTCTGAGGCAGTCAGTCAGGTGACCAAAGCGGAAGCAACAAGATGCAACTGAGGTGTACTCATTGATAAGAAACATGGATTTGATGCAATACAACANTTACCTGGTGTTTGACGTTGATGTTGGAGATCAGTTCCACGAATTTAAAAGTGTCCCTTAAGCTGTGCACAGCCAATTTGGATCTCACGGGTTCAATCACACTGACCAACCACTGGTCAGTTTACTGACTAACGTGCTTTTTGCGATGCCCCACTGAGTTCAGGTAAGGTTGCTAAGACCGTTGTCCAATGGAAATGGCCAGATCAAGCGTTTGTCTGTGATTCAACCGTTACTGGACTTGGCGCGACGCTCAAAATTGCTCTGTGATCAGATTTTGCTTGTCCCAATGATCGTCCTGAACTAACAACACACGCTTTGGTTCGTCAATCCGGTAAACGATATCCGATCAAGCAGAATATGTTCTCTTGAATTTTTGCTAACTTGATTCTTCAAAGTACATGTGACGCTGAGTGGTAAACAACTCCTCTTCGAATCAGCGTCCGCGCGTAGACTACGGATCCACTGATAAGTCGACCTAGAGGAAGACGTCGCATTTGTCACACGTTCAACTTCACACACTTTTGGTTCCAAACTCGCTCAGCGCTTATCCACGAACTGGTGGTCTGTTCCACAGGTACTGGTTTCTCTGTGACTCCATCGGTACACATTTTTCCCATTGCAATCTTGAGAAGAGTGGGCGGCACAAATGTTTGTAGAATGGTTTCGAAACTCTGTTATCCAGCAAGCATCATTTGTACAGGGCGTCATGTTTACCAGCAAAGCAATGTTCCACCCTTGTCAGGAGGTGAACAAGCGAAAGCAACTTTATTAGTCACATACCAGTGAAATTGCATCGGGGATATAGTCCCTTAGTCCTCATACGGTTCGTGATTTACCATACGACGCCTGTAGAGCCCAATTTTTTTATGGTATCACCCGTTGAGAATTTCTTTCAAACTTCTTTTGCTAATATCTGCAGACATTAGAACCCGAACGATGATGTATTTATTTTGTGCACCATGTGCACACTGTGTTTCTCACCAGGATTATGCTCGTCTCGCAAGCCTCTTCCAGGCCAATTAGGTGTTCAAAACTAATGTTGTTGCAGTTCGAATAACTAGAGTCAATTAGTTAATTAGAGTCTGATAATCAGAATGAGATCAGTCACGGAGTTCACTCGACTTCTTACGAAAACATCCGAAATAAAAATATCAGAAAGCCTTTCAGTTCCTTTTGGCCCACACACGCCGAACGGTTTGTTGTCGCGGAAATGTTTTGTTCGACCACGCGCGCCTACTCTTCACGTGACGAATGGCTGCCCCATGCTGCCATTCAAGTTCTACTATCTGGAGAAATCAGTAGGATAAATTCTACTTCGTCAGGCATTGTTTACCAAATTGTCGAACGTAGGCTTACGTTTTCAGCCCAGGACGAACGCAGACACAGCCCGATCACAGATCCTCCAATGGGCTGTACACCGGTTTGGGCGCTGTGTTCAGTCTTAATTCCTGAACATGTTCAGTGCTGATCGAACTAATAACATACGCTTGATCTGGCCACTCCATCCGGCAACGGTCTTATCAAACTTACCTAAACCCAATCGAGCATGCGAACAGCCCAGTAAGCTGCTTTAATTAAGCAGTCGTTCGCATCCGTGAGCGTGCGCCATCGGTGTAGAATTTCTCATCTCGGTCAGCAAGCTGTTCACGTAAGTTCATGACACATTATACTTAATTTTTTCCTCACAATGAATAGGAGTCGTTTTCGATTCGGCGTCATTTCTGATAGCTTGTTGGACTACAGTTGATCACGGTTCTCCGGTTCTCAACCTGATATCCACTCGCGCTCTATGAATACGTTACACACTGATTGTCAGTCCATTGTCTCTAGCCCTATCCAGGTAATATGAAGGCGCACAGCTCGACAACCAATGAGTTGACGTTCGTGTTGCTTGTCCGTACGTCTGTCGCTTGTCTGTGTAACCCGATCAACATGTTTTACGTTGTGTTATCTCTAAAAAAATACTGATGGTACATCTCGTTAGTTTGTCCTTCTGACACCGTCCGTTGCTTGTGGAAACGTGACAACAGTGTTAGGTTTTATGGTGGAGTCGAATTGACTGTCCACAACGTGTTCCCCTGGCTTGCTTGATAATGGGGCTAACAACGGCGTTCGTTTATTTTCATTTTCCTCAACTTTCTGATGGCTACTCTTAGTTGCCTGGTGGGACTGCTTGAACTGTACGACAGCTTTGCGCGATTCCTACATGTATATATACCAGCAGTTTACCATCTGTTCGATTTACTCTAGTTAGATTTTGTACACTGTGGTTCCAACTGGTGATGGCATTGTCAGTGTGGGACCTATGCCTTTTTGCACATATGTGTTTCCAAATCACTTTGTTTCAACTATTTTGTACGTGTTTTTCAAACCGTTGTCCTCACCGACTACAATTTCCCAAGACAGCTTTGTTATCAATACTGCTTACAAGTCTACAAGTTCTGACAGGAGCCCCGATTACGGCTTCTGTTCCTCTTTTCGTTTTGGCTAACCTGACGACGGTCAGGACACATGATCTGGTGTGAGATAGACGATTGCCAAAGTAGTCGTGTTGCTGGTGTGCTTGTTTTCTTTTTATGTACCACCTTATTAAAAACGCACTACTCACAAGGCAGGCCATTGAGGAAGTCTTTTCTTAACTTATCCCTGTAATTCAGCTCCTTTGTAAATAAACAAAGACTTGAGGCAAGAACTGTCTAACATATTTCAGTGTTCTCACTTACTATCTCTGTGATGCGCTTCAGGAATTTTGCGTTCCACATACGCATACCGTCTGCCCTACACTCGGCGTGTTTCTTATCTCACGATAGTTGTCTGTGGACTTAGGCCGTCGTACGTTGTGAGGAGGTTGGAACCTCCTCATGATGTAACTAGCCTGCACATGTGATGTTATCTATCATTCATCGGCAGCTTGTGATTGGACGCACAAACTGAAAACTTTACTCCTACCTGTGTTTTCCTATCTGAAGCAAATCTATCGTTGGATTCGGCTTAGAAGAACAGGACAAAAAACACACGTGGCTCGCGGATGCAGAAAACTGTGCAACAAACGGAGCGATCGAATGTGCGCGGGCTATCTATGCCGTGGCTTTAGCTCACTTCCCAACGAAAAAGAGCATTTGGCTTCGAGCGGCCTATTTCGAACGCAATCACGGTACACGGTACGTCAGCTTATATGTTCCTGTGGTTCTGTTTTTTTTTATAGAACTAATACATTTCCAAATGTGTACGGTTCAGCAAGACTATCTATACGTCATTTTGTAACTTTTCTTGCACTACATTACAATCTAACAGTGACACGCTGGAAGAATTACTTCGTCAGGCCGTCACACATTGCCCGCAAGCAGAAGTTCTCTGGTTAATGGCAGCCAAAACGCGTTGGCTGGCGGTGAGTCCTGTGTTTTAGAGAACCGCTTCATTCTATGTGTAATTGAACCCTGACAACATTCTCCTGACTAATCTGAATCAATTTTGATGTCTTATTCAAATTTAAAGACCTCATTTGCTAGATAACTATCACAGCTACTTTACTGTACAGTTGTGTTACATGATCACTAAAAGCCCCACAGATGCTAGTTGTGTTTATCGCATTTGTGAGATGATTTCAACAGGTAAGCAACGAAGAGGTTGGAAAGATTTTTGACATTATCAGTCTGTTTGCATGTCCACCTCAGTACCATGTTCAGCTAGAAAAACACAAGAATGGGTTTCGTTGCCGGGCCCACAAACACATCGGTTGCAACTATCGTCCTATCCTAATCGAAAATACATGGCGACTTTTTTTAAACAAGTTCGGGGAACGTGATGGTTAACAGCAACGTTTATTTGCAGACGAGATGTTCCAACCTGAGTAAAACGAGGTTGTTTTATGGTCCAACCGCGGGAAAGGACAGAGTTATTGGAACGTATCATGCAAAATCGGGATTGTATATCAATTGGTTTCTGTGCTTTACAACTGCTCTGGCCTATGTGCAGGGTGCTGAGCGATTTTTGTGCTGAGGATGATCGAAAGCCAGAGGACGTGAAAGCTGTATGGGGCTTGTGCTTCAGATTTCGCTTCAATCTCGCATGGCGTTTACCTGCATCTCGTTGAGTACACAAGTATCGTGACTGTTCAAACAAAGACCCTTAGGTATTTCGTGTATCATGTCCTTTATGCTCTGCATTCTTTTTATCGAAGATGTATACTGATGCTATGTTTTTGAGTAACATTGGGGATGGCATGTATTCGTCTGTTGGTTTTTGAGGTGCGTCTAATGTACCTCACCATTCTACCAGACATGTCAGTGTTTCTGGGTGTACCATGTTACAGCGTACGATGTGGCACGGAACGACAAGTGAGCATTGCATCAATAGGTTAGGCAGCTTATTTGACCGTAAGCAACTATACCAGTCAGTATGGCACAATAGTGGACAACTGATCAGTCAGAAACTCGACTATATCTGCACGCTGGTGACGAGCCAGTCTTAGGGTCTTGGCACCAAAGTGACAACTTGCCGTATTCCCCCTAGAAGAGTGAATACTCAGCCAATGGGCACGAATATGTAGCAATAATACAACTGGCAAATCATCATTCTACTCTGGGATTAACGGCTAATCGTTTGTGTTGTAAACTTAATTTACAAATCAAGAGTAAACCGAGATCTCTATGGGTGGATGTGCTCATAAACATGTTTAGAAGATTTTAAAAATACATTTCGTGGACTTGTCATGGGTTAGTGAACGAGATACAGGTTAGTGAATTTATCACAGGTTTTGAAATGGTTTGAACCAGTATGCTTCACGGATAAAATAGCAGGGAATCCATCTGAAAGTTGATTGAGTGATCCCGATGGAGAATGTAGCTGGAGAACTGTAGAGTCACTTAGGTAACACACTATCCATAGTGAATAATTTTGTTCTATAAAATAGGGCACTTAAGCATTTGTACTGACAGGCAAATAGATTAACGTCAAATTTTTAACGAAACATCCATCACCGTGGAAGCCTACTAGAAAGTAATGCTTCGAAAACTTGAGGACTGTTGTGATAGTTAATATAATAGATATGTTAGTTAGGTGAATAAAAATACTTGTCAGTCGTTCACTCCTACAAAGAAATACAACCATCTCAACTGAATATCATTCATTGTTGGTCACAGCTTCTGCATTCCTATAGACTTTCTACTAGCCTCTTTCGAAAAGAGTGGCGTCAGACTCAAATTTTGCTCTTTTCATAGCTGGTCGATAGTGCATATCCCTGTGACGGTCGGGATTTGAACATCGATCAGGCTTTCATGAGGCAACCCCGTTGACCACTGGGCTATTGACTTCACACTAAACACGACTGAATCATCATGTGTGAACGCTCAACGACATTCAGTCGTGCTTTATCCATATCGCACCAGCAAGTAGTCACTGGTGCATTTCAACCAGCAGATGCCAGTGGTATAAATCACTCCACCTTAATTCTATGAACGATAACTTGTTCGCACATTGTCGTCTGATTTTGTTCTACCCAATGCTGTACGTAATTCTTCCCTGACAAATCGGTGTCTAGGACAGAGAAGTATGCTTCTACCAACCAGCCTGCCACTTTATCGGAAACAATACAGTACGTAGAGGGTTGTGTTTTTATTTACCATTTTGGTGAGAGCCTGAGCCTCTTAGACACAATGCATGATACTTGAGGCGAGAGAGATACACTGTACAAGCAAATCATGTCTACCTTTTCAAACTAACAATATGCTTCCTACTTTTATCGCGTACCGTCCATTCGTAGCCCGGGTTGTCCTCTTCAAGATTAACCATTTTCCTCTGCTGTGTCGGTGGTTTCGTTGGGAGTGAGACCAATGAATGTACTGTATTCGAAAATTCAATAAGTATCAAGAGCAATCGTGATGAGATGGGTAGGTATTGTGCTAGGTGAAGTAACAGACAGACATTTGGACAGCGTGGGACGCTTAAAAACAGATTTCAACGGACAGTCGATTACAACTGTCCTTCCATAGTTAGTACATTGCTTGACAGAGGCATTTCCGGGTTCCAAATTAAATGCCGTTTGATGACCTATTGGAAGGACATCTATGTTTCGCCTTGCTGGCGACTAGGAGACAGTCGACTGTGACTTGTTTGTGTCTCGTGAAAGAAAACTGCGCCTGGCCAGTTCGCCAACTGTGTTGTGTAGTTTTGGGTGCTGACATGCAACGTTAAAACTTCACTGTGGCTTCCGCGCCCACCTACTCCGAATCTGGTTGGACGCATGCTAGATTAGTCAGGGTGTTCATTAAATATCAATTCCGGTGTCAACGGCTTGCTAGTGAACCTAATTTATGGGGTGCTATGCATTAAATGTTCTAATCTCTGACATACAAAGACAAGTGGAAGCATTCCTGACTAATAGGGAGACGATTAACTTTGCCTTTCCCGGGAAAAACTAAAGTGTGACAGCGTAATCTTCAGGATTTTGTAATGTGTGAATTTAATTTCGTATAATGCACTGCCCTATCAGTATAGCTCGGTTGTGAGCATGCGCCCGTCGATCTAGGATCTGACCACCTCTTTTTGTTTACACTGGGCGTGATTCAAGAGCAGTTTCTCTTAACAGTGTGCCAAACGTTCGTCTCCCTTGGACTGTGACTACTGTGACTATAGACTGTTACTCGGGTTCACTGCCATCTGTTCTTTGTTTGAATGAACTTTTGACAGTGAGGGGGTTAAAAGCCGCTCTTATTATTGTCTTGAATGTTTGATTGCCAAGTGCATACCTCTCGATGTTGCTCGTCTCCTTTTAGACGTTTGAATCATTTATGAGTCAAGTGTCATCTGTCTGCCTCATTCTATCTTTAAGCTATACCCTTCCCTCTCAGATGTATTGCAATTAATCGTCAATGATCTTTTCACCGTTGTTGTTGATCGAGGAATCAAGCAATCACGTGTTCGACGTGATTCACATTTTTGGATCCCTTGATCGTCATCGTCCCCCCACTAGGGGACGAGTGCCTCATTAATTTGCTAGACATTTGAGTTTAGTTTGTATATCTTGGCTGTTTGAATCTTTGTTGTTTAGTCATTGCATCATGAGTGGTATTTGCGTCGCAATTTGAGACCTTACACGAATAAGAAAATAATTGAACCCCAAGTTTTATTCTCCTCTTTTCTATTTAGGCTGATGTGCCTGCGGCACGCTCCATACTCGCCCGTGCTTTCGAGGCGAACCCAAACTCGGAAGAGATTTGGCTAGCTGCTGTGAAATTAGAGTCAGAGAACAACGAGTACGCCCGCGCTCGCCGACTACTTGCCAAAGCACGGGCTTCAGCGTCTACGGCGCGGGTGTGGATGAAGTCTGCGCGCTTGGAGTGGTGTCTAGGTGAGCTGACCGAAACGCTACGCATGCTGGAACAGGCCACTGGCATCTATCGCCAGGCTCCGAAACTGTGGCTTATGCTTGCTCAATTGTTGGAGGAGTTGGCAGACAAAGAGAAAAGCAATCCAGATGAGGCACGTTCCTACAAAGAACGTGCCCGGACGGCGTACAAAGACGGAGTATGTGGTGATTTCCTCTTTTCCACATTCTCATCTTGTATACCTTTGGAGTTTTCCCTTTCAAATACATCCGTCACAACAGTGAGCTAGGAGACATGTTGATAGAATTATACTTACGATAATTCATCATTGGTTCTTACTTCTACCTGCTCAAATGTATGCTAAAGAACTCCTATGTGTGCGGAATAAAAAAAATTTGTGACGATTATGATGTAGACAAACATCCAGTGACTTTACATTGTTGGCACCGAAATGCTGTCAGAGTTCACCTCAAGGCAGACACATTTTAATCCATCTGGATTTATTTTGGTTCACTGATGAACGGTTGTCGGGAAGATCGACCGTATGGTGCTTCAGGTTCTCTCTTGTGCAAGCTGTCCTGTTCAGTCCGAAATATTATTTCCGTTCACTTAATTGGCGTTCATTGTCGACACGCGTAGCGGAAGTATGGTTGTTACAATCTGCTGCATTGCGGCAAGTGTTGCAAATTGAATCGAATGCATATCTGGATAACTTCATTTATTCACAATCATCGTGAGCTTGATCAGAAGGTACGGTGGTTCGAGCTGGCCCTTGCTGCACAGTCATCGTCACAACGTCTCAACCAGTGAGGGTATTGTGGCTAAGGTCGACGTTCACCTTAACAGTTATGTGGAATATTCCGGAAGAAGAAAACGTTACTGGAAAGATGAAAAACTGGTAGAAGAATACTAGGCGGAAGTAAATCATTAACTGTGGTACACTGCCATCTCGGATAGCGTTTCAAGTCAGCAATTCGAGTGACCAGGACCCCCAGTCAGGTGGGTAACAACTACCCACTTTACTCAACGGAACAGTCAGAGCCTTTATATTTGGTGACCACATTGTCGGTTGACCTTTACGCGGTTTTACCTAATCGGTGGTGGCCTCACTTTACAGTGCTTGTCGCAGTAAACGCTCAGTTGGCATGCGGAGTACGTCACCCCACCATCGCGAACCGTATATTCTGTTAAAACGTTTGGAAAAGGTAGTATTCTGGATCACTCGGGACTTTTTAAAGCCATTCATGTTATCTGAGACAGAGTATGTTACATGGTCACTAGGCTTTACGTCAATTTTTCAAAGCAATCACAACACCGGCAGCTATCCGTAGTCCTTGATCTTTTAGTTACATACTGGCATCCGCCTATTGTTTTAAGTTTCCATTGTCCGAAATCAAGTTGGCTGTTACATAAGGTCCTTGCAAGACGGTTTTTATTCAATGTTATCGTCCACTGTGGTCATGAAATCATTCATCGTTTCATGGTACTTCTACCAGAAGCACGCAGTTTCATGCTATCTTCCTCAGCTAGTAATAGTTGTTAATGACTACAATTCGTTGAGCGACGTTGAACGAAGAATCGCCCTCTTCTGTGATAACGCATCGACAAAACCAACGGTGGCCATTACCTGAACTTCAGCATGCGGAGAATGAATAACCTTTGCAATACACTAAATGACATGTACTACGCAAGTTAGACGAATCATTAGAGTTTAGACACAGGCAGCTTTCTCGTTTTAATCGTGTAAAGCTTTTCGAGTACGGAAGCAGACAATGTGGTAGACACTGGATGGCTACAATAACACGAGGGATTTCGATTACGAACACTCCTGAGGAAGGCCACCCGAGGTGGTTGAAACGCTAGAGTACTACAACTTGATCGTAACGTTGTGTTATTCTCGATCTACTTATCAACACGGGGGCGTCGTTAAGAGATTTAGATATGAAGAACGAACGTCGTATCAGCGCCAACTCATAACGTCGGTTGTTCCATCGACGAAGATGTACTCATCCCACCGAGTGTTCCCAATGCGCTGTGTAGTTCCTTGAGAAACGATAGGGACACATATCTTGCAGTAAAATTGACCTGTTTAGAGTGTCATGGAGCGAGGTGTCTTTTTAGGAAGGTCTTTGAACACCGCATTTTTGAACCTTCACACGAAAACATCTAACAACAAATAGTTGCTTTCCTCGCATCGTAGTGGAGTTGATTTTCCAGTTATTTGCAATAGGTGCAGCAAGGAATAAAGGTTGCCTTTATTGTCTTCGCGTTTACATTTTGTATGTTACTTTTCTGTCCGTTTGTAAGTTTTGTTCTGCTTCGAACTTTAGTTCAACAATCACAGAAATTGAGCTTATATCGAGATTGGTTAGTAAATTGGTGGTATCTTTGCTTTTTGTGAAAAATTTAATCGAAC
Source organism: Paragonimus westermani (assembly GCA_008508345.1). Lineage (NCBI taxonomy): Eukaryota > Metazoa > Platyhelminthes > Trematoda > Plagiorchiida > Troglotrematidae > Paragonimus > Paragonimus westermani. Next base: position 155,208 of record QNGE01001156.1, read on the forward strand.
AAAATACACCCTTTTCTTCTCTGAAACAATGGTAAACCGTTCAGTTGAAAAATGGCACCGTTCTGAGTTGAAAAGCTTGATTTTTTTAATAATCCAACGAGGTCTTGAATTTGACATTTGCATTACCGCAAAATGGTGAAAGTATACACATGAGGTTTGCATTGACCACATTGTATTGCACACATTCACTGAAGAAATGGAAATGTTCTGCAACGTATGCTTGTATACATTTTGCGCATATTAGTGGTCCCATTCATCACAAGTCGTTCTGTACACGTAACAGTTTTACATCTGGTGACCAGAGACAACTATTCAGGGAAATGAAAAAATAGTATCGATCACCGAAGATTGGGGAACTTGCTAGAACTAATCAAACTCCTTTTGTTGACGAAGCGTTAGATTGTATTCTATGAGAGTGACCGACCCGTCTGTTGTCAAAATCCGCTGCTTTACCGCTCTGGGTTGATTGACCGGAAGCAGGTCGGTAGGTTGACAAGTGTCTTCGACACACCTACTCGGTGGTTATTCTTGACGGAATGTGATGTGATTGTATTAGTGGTTGACTTTCTGATTGCGGTGATTTTTACCCGTCGAATATCTCAGTTATTTTTTTGTCATTTTATGATCGTGCTAGTCTAATGATGAATAGTCGGAAACCTGTTCCAGATCTTCCGTTTTCTTAACGTGGCAATAATCTTTGGTAGATAATTAGTGGTTCACCAACTTGGTTGTCGCCTCGAATCATCGCCCATACATCAGTAGACAACGCTTTGATGATTCACAGACAGTTGCCCTGTGCGAACTAAGCGAAATGCATCCTGTTGGGGTCTCGCTCATCCCTAGTTGTATGGGGTGATGGATAAACCCATATGGTGATGACTGCTTGTTCATCTATTTTTGACTACTTAGATTTTCCTGTCTCGCATTCTTTCAATTCTCAGGGCTAATTCATTTAGGACGTAATGTAGATTAGGCTTTCACAATGCCTTCTAGATGTTGTGTCTCTCCCGACGTTTTGCTTACGTTTCTGTCTAGCTTTCACACAACCCACAGTACACCGTGTTGTGGTTGCAAATGGCGGAATTCGAAGAACGAAATGGCAATGTGACCAAGGCTCGATCCATTTTGGAAAAGGCGCGTACACAAAACCCAAAAACGGCCGAGCTGTGGTAGGGATTGCGTATTGTTTCACGAGGTTTTGCATGCGTAGTGGTATGGTGGTTTTATTTTGCATTGTGAATACCATAACTATGAATTGATGTTGGAGAAAATCCGTGACAACGCGTGAGCAGTCACCTAGCTAAGATCTGTAACTTTTAGGAAAACTTGTTGTGCACGTTGGGTACACTTTCCGTGTTATCAATTACACTGGAGAACCGTTGTGATTTTCAACAGTGGTTACTTCGTTTGTCTTCACAAGTTACCTCGTATCGTTGTACCTTCAATATGCATCACCACTGATTAGCAAGGGTTATCCACCCATTGCTCTACTCAGGGAGTACACTTTTGGAATCCTATCAAAACGTGAAAGTTTTTCGTTCTCTGGTGTGATGATTCGTATGTGTCGTGACTGGCTGTCGAGCATATTATGCGACAACTGATACGCGTACAAGTTAAATGGTTCACGTCACCTACTTTCCATTGGATTAAATGTGTCCAAAAGTCGGATTCCACAGTGCGGCGCTCGGTGACACGATTGTGATCATCCTCAAACGTCAATACGATCTTCGACATTTTACATCTTAGGAGGATACTTGTCAACTTTGTCCACATAATTACAGTATCTTTAAGAAAGGTTAGACTTTGAGCTTACCACGTACAACCTGAACGGGCTTAATCATCGCGTGCGTTGCTTTCGACTTTTCGCGGATGACCACCACGAATAGGTAACCCGTTGGATTAAATGAGCTATCATTCTGGAATTCCAAACTTGTCCAATCATGGTTTGAAATTAGTCGTCGTTAACTGTTCGCCTGGCCAGATGGACGACTTGCCTGGCTGTCGTTTATCCAACTGGTTTCGTCGGCTAGGCTTCTCCGATGTGAAGGTCGGTGTTTGATGACGGATTGACTACGAACGTGTTTGAAACATTTTCGAAACAACTTCCGATTCCAACCAGGCTACACGTATGTGCAGTGAAATACGCTGCATTTTATTGCTGATATCCAGACGAGAGTGGAGGTTCTTGCTAATCATTTTTTGTATAATCTACACACGCACACATTATGTATACTTTACCAGGCTTGGTGCAGTTCGATTGGAAATGCGGGCCAACTTGAAACCGGTGGCCGATTTGCTTCTATCGAAAGCATTACAAGAATGTCCAAACGCTGGCTGTTTGTGGGCTGAGGCCATATTTATGACCCCGCGGGCGCAGCGCAAAAGCAAATCAGTAGACGCGCTCAAAAAGTGTGAACACGATCCGCTGGTGCTGTTGGCCGTTTCCAAGTGAGTTGTTGCCATCTCCGTTCAGATGAATGTTGGAAATATTTACACACATTTCGAACTTTGAATCACATTCACGGGTATTATGATCAAAGCCACTGTTGACGTGAACACTTACTTCCGATATCATGGATAAACTATCAGCCTACGAGATGGAATCGATAACCTTGCGGTTGGAGACAATTTATTATCTGGTGGCGTTTTCAATTAACATCGTACAGTTCTCAACCGTATCTACCAAGTAGTTAGTTTTCATTATCTGTAACAAAATCCACGCCCTACACCGCTATACTATGTCGTCAGATTATCGGTGGCTGGCGGGAACAGTGCACGGAAAGACGAATGACGTATAGATGTATCGGGTACATGACTCGACCAGTGAATTTTATCATCTCTCTTACTGGCCGTATAGTCGGGTCTTTTTCAGATACTTGTCGATCGACTATGATGTTGCTCGCGCAACAAACCCGTCGAATACGGGATAATTGGTGGAGTCAATTGTGTTTTACAACTAACTTCTTATTGCCTCTTCTACGTGTAAAGCTACGATCTCCGAGCGATAGGGAAGACCTTCTCGTTAACCGGAAGCTGAAAATAGTGGCATCATAGATGGTGGATGTTTGCAAATATACCACGTGCCCTATCTAGCTTCAGCAACCTTGCCAACAACATTGTAAGATAGCTGACGCAAGCAATGATCTGAGGCGGTCTTCTTGGAACATTTACATTACGGGCAAGACTAACTCATCCTTTCAGTATTATTTGAGACTTCGAAGGTGCCTGTTTCATCCGATACATTTCCGTGTGGTCTGCAAGTTGCTTCCAGTGAAATTATGTTGTGAACGGAAATCTATCTGCTGCGTAAACTTGGCCGCGAATGTCTTAGGACCTCTGAGTGTCCTGTCTAAGGATACTATGTCATACTTGAAAAGGACCGAAGAGGTCAGACATTCTTAGCAAGCGCCACTTAAGGTTTGATTTGCGTTGGAAAGTTGTGAATAAACATTTAACAGTTAGAGTATAGTGCTTACAGCCCGTCTAAACAGGGTTTGCTAGACAAGTCTCGGCAGCATATGTACTTGTTACCATGTTTGATATTTCAAGCCTGTTCTGTCCATTGGTTAAATGCTTTACACGCAGCAACACGTACTCCACGTTGTATGTATTCAACATCATGTTATTCGATATTCTATATCAGCAACAAAATCAGTGAATTGACGAGCATGAATGACATAGTCATCATCAGCTTGTAGCCCTTCTTGAGATACTGAAGACAACCACAACCCGGCTGCTGAATAGGGAGTCTATCAGAGTGAAACGATTCTACTCCAGTTACAGAAGCGGTCCACTTTTACGATGAGCAAACGTGATCTCATTATTCGATTCCCACTGTACTTGAACGACTGGGTTGACGCTAATCGTCAGCACAACGCTAGGTTCGGTTGGGTTTTTGGCGCTTACACCTTGAAGTCTTAATTTTCATACGAGATACTAGGTCACATGCAAGCTAGGTCACTGTCAGGCTGTTCAAGCCCGAACCAAATGAATAGTCGCGGTTGCCATGACTTGATCCTCCATCCGTGCGGTTCGCAATCGGCCTTGTTATTGCGGAGCTATCTCGAGTTTCTGCTTTTTCACAAGCGGTTTGATCCACCGAGCTTGGTTTGATAAGCACACATACCCGGTTAGTGGCATTCGTTTCGGATTAGCCTGTCAGTGGTCGAAACTAAAAAAATTCTGCGCACAATCCTTATAGCAGACAGTTTGAACTGCATCAATCACACACCACATTCACTGTAAGCCCGATGGGATAAGACAAGGTGTGTGAGTGGGGGAATTACTGGTCTGGCTCGCCAACGCTGATTAGCCAAATGCTAAGGTAGTATGAAAGTGAAGCCCTCATCTCTTGAGGATAAAAATAGAGAGACTCTAATGATAAGATCGAGGCTGGGAATAAAGGTATTAAAATTATTAAACAAGAAACAGTTAAGTATGGGAGTACATACGATCGCACATCAGATAGGATGAGGAAGAAAAACTAAAATTTAAAGTGTGACCGAAAAACATACAGAAACTTCACTAAGCAGTGCAATGCCACTATGACCCAAGTTTGAAGAAGAGAGCGAATGATTTACCAAACAACGGCAGTCGTTAATCCCTGCGAACGAAAATCAGATAAAACTGATAACTTACTTTCCAGTAACATACCCGTCATCTCTTCGCTGACAGTGTACAATGGGCAAATTTTTCTTCATCTGTCAATATACGATAGCCAACGCATTCGCGGCCCTATTCATCACAGCGCCATACAGACGCGTTCCGCGCGCTCAAATTCACAGCTGCACAACTGCTGCAACTGTCGGACGCTTGTCTAGGTCGTATTCCGCCTGATGATCTGTTTCAAGGCCGTTTCCTCTATCAAAAATCCACATTACAATAGACACGCACAAGACAATTGTTTCATTGTAGACCGTTTCCTAGTATCTCAGTGCTATTGCCTTTGCGGCAGTTATAGGATTTGTGCTCCTGATTGTCATCTGTCGCTAATATTTTTCATTTAATTTCGGATGCCCATGTGTTCAATGTTCCGTTGGATTATACGTTCTATGGTTTCGTAATTAGAATAACCCATTGTCTTGTGTTATTTAATTAATCATTAGGCAAAACACGATCGTTTCTGCGGGGTCTGATGGGTTGCCATTTTGTTGTGCGCTATTATCTGTATGGATATTTGAATGTCACGTTTTAGGATGTTTTGGAGCGAGAGGCTGATAGTCAAAGCTCGCAACTGGTTCACGCGAACCGTCAAACTAGAACCGGATCTCGGAGACGCCTGGGCCTACTTCTACAAGTTTGAGATGCAACACGGCACAGAAGTATGTGTAACTTGAAATTGCCCAATTTAAATCCAAAAGCCGTTCATCACAAGTGTTTTAATGTTAGCACGCATATAATTTTTTCCAGTTTGCTGTAACTCTGTCAAATCCATTGAGGCGATTTGAAGCCTGTCAGTGATACGATTCGTACGCACGTGTCCTTCGGACAAATCGGTCCCCAATTGGTTGATATTCATTCCATCATCATTTTGCTCCAGTCGTTGTCACGTGAACTGAACCGAAAATGATAATGGTCACAAAAATCGACACTTCACTGTTCTGCCGTTTCGGTTTGAACTCACGTAGCAAAAACGACGTGCCAAGAGCGGTGTCCACGACCCTATGCCATCGACCTCCCACAAAATTTTCCCCGTTGTTGGGTTTGTATCATATAATTGTTTTCGCCTTCCGACATCTCACTGGTATGAAGTTCATCTCGTCATGTTACTAGTGATGCTAGTAAAACTGGATGACAACTGTTGCATAACGTTGCAGATGGACGTTCCATCACAGTCTTGCTAATTCTAATTGACGAGTCAAGACTTGAGGGAACTCCATCGTTTATTATTTGACGCATGGATTTAGAGGCCATGTATTGACCGCTAAATCATGATTTGCAAAGAAATGGTCACTGTGCACAGCATCATGAGCGGCATGCAGTAAAGCCTTTCACTTTCTACGTTCTTGCTCAGTGTTATTATAAACGAGATTGTAAGAAACCATTTTCGACACTTAGAAATCTGGGACATACTCCCTCGTACCTTGTGAAAAAAAGACGGATGAAAGAAAAAAGACGTGGAACTTCATTTATACCTCCGTATGTGAACTCACACCAGCAACTGGGTTTCAGGCAATTGCAATTCGAAAACTACAGAGCAGGTTTGCTATGGCTTTCAGCGTCCCGCTTCAGTCATTTGTTTTACTTCACAGACAACTTAACTGAATGACGAAAATAGCCACATCACTGCGTCAGGTCGGCTACCATTCCTCCCTCGACGCCAACCAGAGAGTAGGTGGGTCGCGAGAACCCCACACGGTAGAAAAGCACGGTATCACCTCTCTTACTTATCGACCGCTGCTTTCGTTTTCTCCTATCAAGTAATTATCTGGTCACCTCGTGTATTACACCGCTGACGTAAGCTAACTTGTTTGATCTTTTTTTCTCAAAACCAGTCTCCTAACTTCGTCGTTATTTGGCTACTGCTATGCGACGCGTTTGATTCAATGCACGCATCCATGATTAAAATCCTTAATAAGTTTGACACCTTTGACATTCAGCAGCTGCGTTCCGCCACCGTAAAGTAAATCTATTCCGACCTTCGTCTTATAATCCCAATTGTTGTGTTTAGGGAGGACCTGTTTGATGCCAGCGGTGCTCGAAGTTCAAGAACACCCTTCTCGTCTTGGATGCACCATCCTCAATTTCACTTCCCAGACTTCTTGGTCAACGACCTCCTAACGATTCAATAGTGAATCAGAAATTGACAGCTGTATTGCACTCAGTATCCAATCGACTAGGCAATGTTTGACCTTTCACTAAGGTCATTACAGTTTACTGTTGTTGAAACCGGTTTATTCAATGTGCTCTGTTGATCATGGAACTGAAAATTGGATTTCAGATCAACATTACACCGGCGAGTTTCAATGGGCCATTCAATTATTTGACAGAGGGAAGTGAAAGCAACCATCCGTAAATTGTGGACCGTAGATCCAGTTAGTCTACCAAGCCTGTATTTGCGTGACCTGTACGTTCTCTGACTAGAATCATTAGAATTGTATGTTTACTATTCGGATTCAGTGCCATGTGAGTGCTAGTGTTTCTGACTAGATTGTCTTTGAATTAGGTTTAATAATTGAGGCAGTAAGCCAGATGTCTCTCTAATTTTACCTTACCCTCGATTTCAGTTCGTTCGTTTGTAAGTTGTGGGCCCGTTAGTTGTGATTGTTTGAGTTCGGACACAGGAGTTTTCCTATCTGATCACCATCTATACATATTTTTGTGATCATCACAGAAGTGTGGTTCGCCAAGTACTTTTCCATACCGTGGATTATGTGCTTCGATATTGTTTTTTTAGGATCAGCAGAAGGAAGTTCGTCAACGTTCTATCAATGCAGAACCTCATCATGGGGAAATCTGGTGCCGTATCGCAAAGGCCCCACGAAATTGGCGTCTAAAATCCAAAGATCTTTTACCCCTTGTTGCCGAATCGGTTGTCTTACCTGTATGAATATTGAGACTTTTGAATTTAACTTGCTATTCTGTAAAAAAATACACGCTTGCTTTCTCATCCCGTATTCTTTTTTTATCATGAAGTAAGCGTTAATTTAGATTACTTTTATTGGTCTACTGAATTCACGATCTTAGAAAAATAACGTGAATATTCAAACATTGTGGAGGTCAATATAAATTATACGAACCGTAGAAATGTAACAGATTTCCTGATATTCTCCGGCCTGACTTGCGCTACCAACATCTTGTTATGACTTGATCTTGACTCGTGTTCTGGGTGCTGCTTTAGAAGTGCATTGGTGGGAGTTTCCTGACGTTGCCCAAGTGGTTTGTGAGTCCATATTTAGAATGAAACACTCGTCTAAAAAGCCAATAAATCTCTGAATCATTATTTTGTTAGTGTTACTTGCAATTTTGTTTTATTTACTGAATAGTAGACTTAGATGGTTGGGCTATATATCAGGAATGCCAGTTAGCTGTGTACTACGCCGAGCAACTCATACTGTTAATGTTGAGGTGTTATGAGACTGGCGGGACGCTGCATCTGCATTTATTGATGGTGAGCCGTTGAAGATATTCGAAAATGCTCTGGCGCTGATGGACTGTCTGGTGGGCTGACGAATAACATGAGTGAAGCACGTATGACACCTGTGGCACCGGTATGATATTGTGTGGCTGAATTTCATCCAGGTTTGACTTTTGTAATCGCTTTTGAACTGCGTGTAAGAACACAGTGGTGGTTCTTCCATACGTCAATTGGAGCCATGGTATGAAACTACTGGTCTCTCATCCCACACTGAATAATAATCAATTTTGTTAGGAAATATGTAGTTGTCTAGGCTAATTACCTGGGTTTATCCGACTTGGGATTCAGCATGAACTCGTCTCCTTTGTTTGTCTTCTCCCCGGCAGCCTTTGTGGTTGGTGCTGGTACATAGGTGTAGTTTAGTTCGATCAGAGCACGTTTTCGGATGTCCGTAGCCCAATAATACGCCTTAAAACAAACGGAAAAATAATGAAAGTTCAGAAGATGTTTGGCTCTGTGTTTACCACGATATCTTATTGCGGCCAAATTACTCTTTAAGGTTTCTAATGAACTGAGCAATGTTGGCTCTAATCTAGTGGTCCGTATTCGGGCTCAAATAACATTATTTCTGTGATTACCTCCCATGACGCTCATACTGTGGAATCCGTTTGTTTGTTTATCTTCAGTCCACCATCGATGTAGCTTCAGAGCCAACAGCTTTATAGCTTGGCGTTACACATCTATACTTATTCAAGCCAGGATATGCATCTTTTCTGTGGATGTTTGCGTACAGCTATCTCAAAAGCTGACTTAAGTGTAATGTACGTGTAACTGTTTTTTGATCACCCAATGCAAGAGAATGTTGGATGCTCCTAGAACACAAAAAATTAGCGACTTATTCTACGAAGGTACAGATTTATTTGCCTTACACAGGCCTGATAATTATTACATTCTTAAAAGTAGCTGCTTTGGGCCACCAACTTTAGATACACTGAATTGTCGTTTCTGTAAGGACCACTCAGCTGCAATATTTTTAATGCTGTTCACAGCCCCTCACCATGTGATAGAGTAATTCCAGACCACGTGGTATGAACTGCATTATCGTCGTATTTAGCTTCCGTTAAAATGGCACCGGAAACATAGACAGAGAACGACCGCGACGTGTGTGAATCGTAGTTAGTCATACGCTATCACTTCGTTGCTTGAGGATAGCGAAGACGTCTGGTCAGATCGTTTCGACTTTCAGCAAGTCATAACCCAAGATGCTAGTTGGAAAGTGTTGGTATACATTTGGATGTCTACTGGATGATTCTATCAAATCATTTGGGTTTGGGGCTTTCGTGGCAAGTGTCGGATTGCTGGCAGTGTGACATCATATTCCGTCCAACTAGCCTTTGTTTTTATTCCCCAGTTTACTCACACTATGTTAAGAATATTTAGAAGTGGGTGAACGTGTGAGAGTTGAAGCAATTGAAAATTCTCGTAGAACCCATGATTTTTCAGGGAATGCCCCTAATAGATTCTCATCTCAGCGAGTTAAAACTATAACATTGGCATACAAAATGCTCTGTTACGTTTCTTGAAAAGTGGTAATAAATTGGTTGTCTGGTTGCACGTCGAAAGTTAGAACTTTCAGGTCATCAAAACTGCAGTTGTTGGCAGTACTTCTAAGGCCAGAGAGTTCCGTGATCATCACTCTTTTCATAGTTGCAATTTTTGATGGTTGCAACGAACTGTGGCATGTTAGTCACTGCTTAAGTGATTTGGTTGGTGAACTTTCCATGGTGTAACGATTGTAAACGTTGAACCGAAGTTGTTCATTACCAGTACCATCTACGGCCCACTCGTTAGGAAGTCTGTAAAGCGAGAGTCTTGACACACAACACGTTAGCTGTGATCCTTGTCATCAGTAAGGTGCCCACTTTAGGCACAAAGTTAGTTATATTCTTACTGACTGTCCAAAGCATGTGAATGAATCGTTCAGACGTATCACTGGATGCATCAAATCACCGTTCTACACTCTGGATCGAACCATATGTGTAGAGTTCTTGAAAGTCAAAACATTTCAGGTGTTAAAAAATATCGGAAATACTTTTGGGACCGTCTTATGTACATGGTTATTACCTAGTTCAACTCAAGACAGGTGCAGATTAGTTTGAGAATGACTAATACTGGACGACGTTTTCAGCATAACCAGGTCTTTCGACGCGATGCTTTCGAGAAAAGTTGCAACTGAGAAACAAAGCATCCTCAGGGCGTTCCCAATTTGCGAAATGACCAAATGTAGTTGAAAAAAAAGCATACTGACAGAAAGCTAGTGAGCTACCTGAACATGCCCACGATCACACTATTAATGTTCTTATACTTATGCGGAGGTTGTCATCAAGCAATCGGATCCAGTAGGCATTGCAAAGGCTCTCTCAGGTCGTCGCTCTATGTGGAACATCTCGTTCCTCACAAACGAGTGTTGAGCGACAACCTTCCGGGACTGTTTCTAGCGCATGGACTGCACAAGGCGAACAGAAGTGTCGTTTGTACACCGTCTGCTTCTGTCGCCAAGAAAACTGACGGGAGACATGTTTTCCCATCTATTTCTGTTTTCAGCTCGGACTCACTTCATGATGAAACGGTCTTAAACTGTGTCTAGACTAACTGCTTCATTCTGTTGAACTGGCTACCAGAACATAGATAGCCAGTTCCCCTAGGAACACAAACCTTCTGTAAATTCACAAAATCATCCCGTGAGTCCTGAACTAACCCTGCGGGCGCCACCCCAAATGAGTAGAAACAGGCTAACTTAATCCTTACTTGTAAAATAAGCAATTGTCACTCATTTGTCAATAACCGAGCAGTTATTCTAACGATCACCCCATGCAGGACATTAAAGCGCCTAATTAAGAGTAAAATATTCCAACATCTTACTAATAATTCCTCAAAACTCAGCACGCGTTCTTATCATATTGACCATGTATGACCAACATGCTTTTCTGTATGAATGGTCTAAATGATATCAAGGTCAACAGTTTTATTTCAGGCCCCATCCTGTTTGATGTGATCAGTGCGTTTGGCTGGGTATCTCTTGGTCCACTCTCACATATGCTGAATGCATATGGTGTTCGAGGAGGCACTCATCGTTGCATATCCTTGTTTCTAGCTACTTGAACTTTTGGGACAGAAACTGGTCCAGTCCTCTCAGGAATCGGTCTCTAACTGTTACTATTACCATTTTTTGCCAGTGACTTTCCAAAACTACTGTCCAGCAACCTCTTGTTTTATGCATATGACGTCAACAGCTAAAACTCGCATGATTCCGGCATTATTTCCACTAGCCTTGTTGCTTTTAATCAACGGAACCACTAGCGGTTTGTCTTACTGCAGACTACAAATGTACACACGTCTCTTTTGATCAAGATTCTGGTAGCGTTTTCAAAACATTGTCCATAACACCGCAGTGAATGCTAACGTGGGCCTCTAAAGTGACCTAACAGTCCGGTATCCGTTCAGATTGTCTCCATTCATAATGAAGAGGCAATTGAGAACAGCTACGCTCTACTGAGCAAGATAAAACTTACCTTACCCTTTATAAAAATTGGCGCTTCCAAAACATTTACGGGGTCTGTGCCCGACCTTGCATGCATATTCTGATTCAGCGACAGCTACTGACCTTAAAAATCATAAATGCTACTACGAAAACCTTGTTCAGCCTGTGAACCGTTACATAAGAAACCAGTGTGAGGGATTTAACTCATTCAAATACCGACTATTTCGCGACGACTTAATCTCTTATTGTTCATATTACTCTTCATGCTTCACAGAGTTATTTTTACTTTCGCGGACAAAACGGCCTCCGAGGTGCAACATGAAGTCACTGGTTTTCTCACCAGACGGTATCTTTTTCTCAGGAAGACCCTGGCTACGGAGCAACATTTGTCTGAAGCTCGAGGGTATCGTGTATGGGCGATGCTACTTTGAGTTTCCGGAATTTGACGGATCCAGGTGACCATCCGTGTTTTTCTTTCAGCTGCCCAAATCGGGTGGCACCAGCAGGTAAGCGATGAGGAGGTTAGGAAGTAAATGTTTCTTGTTAATTGCCAGGTGAGCTCTTTGTCACTCTTCGGGTCTACACACACTTAGATGGCTAAGATACCAGTTGGTCGCATCGAGCACTCTTTACCCGTATGGCATCCGGCTGGCATGAGATGCGACGTGGACAGATGATGACTTGACTGAGAGGGATAAAGTTGTTCCCAAAGTAATATGTCACTATGAGTCAGTTCGTCTCTCGAGCTGGGGACCTCGCGACTCAGTGTCGATGACCGGAGACGCTAGGCTAGATGGTGGTTAGTCAGACTCATTGGCGTGGATGTTGCCGTTGTTTGTACGAGTCATCTGTGAAATAAGTGTTGTAGCGACTATGTTAATATTTTGATGGTCGCCACAACACTTATTTCACAGACCAATTATACAAACAACGGCAACGTACACGCCACTGAGCCTGACTAACCACCATTCAGCCCAACGTTAAAAACCAAAATCATGGATAATGTACACATGAATGCGACTATCAATATAGTTATTATAGTCGCTACAGTGTACTTAGTAACGTTGAGCAGTGAAAGTCTTATGGAATCTGTCTTCCTGATGATTACTTGCTTTCACTTACAGCTCAGTCGTGTGGTGAAAAGGAGTGTTCAACTTGTTGCTGAATATCTTTTGCTTATATTTAGCCTTTTTATAGCTAAATCCCTTTCTTTTCTCCGTAGTTTCACTGACAAAGGCTTGCTTACACGTCATGGTTGTGTGGCAGTTAAGCATCAACGGGAAACACTGATGTATTGCTGTCTTTGATAATGGTGGCCCACTACAGTACGCTGTTGTCAGTTACTGTCGATGCCTACGGGAGTTAAAGGCTCCACAGATTCACAAAACACATTTTCTTAGCGTTAATGATCATTGGAATAGACAGCCTTTATCTGTCATTCCTGAAGTTCTATCGTTCCTTGTCAGGATGTGGGACTGTGTTACATCAGTTTAGCTGTGATTGCGATCGTGGAAAACCCATTAAAACCGCCGCTTTTATGAGATCAACCAATGAATAAATCCAATCAGGAAACATGTGCTCCCAGCCTTGCGCATGGGTCTTCCAACCACCAACTTGTTAAGCTCACTGCTATTGCAATAGCGTTTGTACAGCCACCATTCTTCGTTACTTCCGGATACATTGCACTGTCTCTTTCATTCCTGATTATAAGAGAACGTGTTGCAAATAGTGATGGACATCTGTCTTTCGCTTACCTTACCCTCTTGTTCTATTCGACATTCCAGCTCCTTACAGAGACGGTACATGTAGTCTTGATATTCCTCTAACATTTCGTTTGGATCCTCATCCAGTTCTAGTTGTTTTGCTATTTTAGACCCCCTCCGTGTGGCCTTATTAACTGAAACTAAATAACTAGTAAGGTATCGTGACAACCGATGCGAAGAATGGATTTTGCCTTTGGAATATGCTGATCGCTTATGAAAAACGCTTTTTTATAATAATCATTGATTTCCTTTTGAATTTCATATCTTGTTTTCCATTCATTTCCTGTGGTATAGGAGTTATATGAATTACATACCCTCATCGTGGATGGATTCTAGTTGAGCCTCGATCATTTCGATGGATTTCGCCAGTTTGTCGTTTGTTTGTCTCAAAACGCCCCTACTTAATAGCAAGCGAAACGAATGGTTTGACTAACAGCCATATTTTTTCTTGGGCAATGGCGTCTGCGCGTGCAGCTGCGGCGACAGAGTCACATACGTCAACACTCATTGTCTTGAAACGGTGTTGTGTGTTGTCATGGTTATTCAGTTGCCTTAGATACGATAAACAAAAGCTAGTCAATCACTTCATTTTTCAATATAGTGATTATTGAGGAGCGCTCATTTTTGTATTCCGGCCGATGGTATGCGCTTGTGATAGTTGTAGGCGTTTGCTATTTTTTGTTCTTCAAAAGATTCTTGACAGATGTAAAAAGCAGGGCTTTCCGGGATCCCGTATCCCCGGAATCGCAGATAGGTAGGGTTTCTCAAACATGGACAACGGGTGTAGTATCGAGGACAGTCCGTCTGCAGTTTCAGCCAGGCCGATTTCGGTATGCAGCGACTGTAATAAATAATATTTTGATAGTTACATTCATCTGTACCTTATCGGTGAATTTGGTTTCGCACCTGCTTTTGTTTTAGTCAGGCCACCCATCTTGTAGCATCCGGGCAGTGGCTGAAACCACAATTCGCCCTGTTCCTCGCTAGTGTAGTGGAACAAAGAGTTGGAGCAACAGCACTACAAGGCAATACAAGGACTCACTATGGCACACGAGATATTGAGAGACTCAGATAACTCTCATTTACCTGGTCAGCCCGCTCTGCAGGGTTATGAAGTGATGTGTCTTTGTCGAGTATAGACAATATTTCTCGAATATCGTCCGGCAGATTTTTGTGCCAAAGCTCACGCAGAGTTGGTTCGTTCACCGTACGTTTGCTCTGAAGCTGTGTCATGTGACGTGGAAGTTGTGAAGAAGTTTTGTCACACAACTCTTCCCCTGCCAGACGTTTGCGCAGGTTCTGCTTGTCGGTTGCTGCAGTTCGTCCGATGATTGCGACTTTTGAAGCGTCGAACGGCCTAACGCTGGGTCAAATGTGGATAAGGTTGGCAACCTTCGTAGCGACCTGTTCGGGGAGGTTGGCAACTATCAATCTATACTTGGACTTTTGCGAGCGTATTCTTCTAGCATGAAAGATAACCTTGACTTGAGCAAACCAAAGTCTAGAATCACGACTACCGAACTCAGGAAGTTGAACATGAATTGCATTCTCCGAGGCGGTGGGATCTGGTTCAAAATCCGTCATGTTAAAGAAGAGAAAACACTCAAAAAGGGAATCGATCAAATGAAGAAAAAACATTTCCGAGGGTTGTGTGGAAAATGTGCAAAAATAAATGAATAAACAAATAAACACGGGCTCACCACTTATGTAGTGGAACAAAGAGTTAGAGCAACAGCACTACAAGGCAATACAATGACTCACTATAGCTGTCCACAATAGATTCCACTACACCAAGTCTACTGCGTATTGCAAGAAGATTCCCCCTTTTGTAACAACCGATTTGGTTCCTCCAACGAGCCAAGTGAACATTGCCACCGTTAGCCCACGATAACTACGACCGCGTGAATGCAGGAGGCGAAACGCGCGAGGACGAGATATGTATTGATTCAAACAACAGACAAGTAGTTAATATGTACAATGAACCTAACGGGTATGCAGGATAGTGCGTAACAAAAAGGTAAAAGGGAACAGACTCTACATTTACTTGACATGTCGCTCTGTACACTTTATTTTCCATATAGTATGATAAAACATTCCATGCAGCTCTACGTGAAAGCCACTTTGATCGCCCTTTGCTGTCAACGTATGAAACGTACGTTACACGTGGCTGACCTTTATATTCCACGCAAGTTGCTAACAAGCTGTTTCAGCGCTCCACTTTCGAGAAAGATTTGCCGACTTCTCGAAGGCCGCACACGACTATTTGCAAAGCCGTGACGGTTGGGTGGTCCCAAAGATGTTGAAGGATTTCGTAAAAAGCGTTGTGAACGCAGATCAGAAATCCCTCACTACCTTCTTCGAGAAAAATTAAGAATGCTTGAAGCGGTAGGCTGGTTCAAGTACGTGTGAAATCGCCTTATCGAACGGTGAACAAGTCTCCGAAACCATCTTCGTTGGTGATTTATTCGGGGATTAGTACATTGCATGCTACAATCTAGACTTATCTTCTGCCAGTGTCTGTCGATGGATATTTAATTAGCATCTTTTGTAGGCAACTTTATGAGTGCACGACTTCAGAGAATTGCTTCCCAGATCTAGCCATTCCACATCGACTGGGCAAGAACACATTAACCCACGGCTTCTCTACTTGCCGAGCCATTCCATGACTGTTTCATATTGAAACTTTCTAATAGTGTAGGAACGGAAGGAGGCTACAGTAATCTTTATTTACCAGTCGGGTGGTTGACACATCTGTTAGGTATCGATTTGTCACCCCAGCGAGCACTGTGCAAAATCTTGAGGCACCTCCCTAAACAAGCTATCCTCCACCGATTCGGCAACTTACAAACGAGTTCCAGGGAAAGGCCCAGGGTTCCCGAATCCAGTCTTTCCTTCTCGCTCAGTGTTGAACGGGCTTCCGTTGATCTGAAAAGCAATCACTGACAACAGGATCTAGCACTGCTCTTAGAGGTTACAGTGAGTACCAAGTATACAGCAGGTTTACCTACATAATGGATTTTTAGTTAATTGAAATCAAAGCGGTTTTTTAAAGCGATTCACATAAACGCTGCTAACGACCTCAGAAGAGAGGCTGTTATGAAGTGTGATAGCCCTATAAGAAAAGAACTGTTGCCTAAGGGAGGTCCAAGGACGAATCCTGAAAAGCTTTGTTATATCCTCGCCGGCCGTCATTACTCGTTATAAGAGGCTGTTCAACAAGGCCTACGTCAAAGAAGTATGTGGGATTTAAACCCTCGCCGAGTCGTCGAACTTCGAGTGAATACGAGTCAAGAATTCTAGGTCGAAAATTGTACGTGACATTTCTTAGGCCCATGGCTAGTTTGGTATCCGCGCGCCGGATACACCGAACAGTTGGCATGTCTTTTATCAGACCAGGATACACCACCTGACGAGCATACTCTAGTAGCGGTCTTATATAAACTCCGTGAAACATTCGGAACGCCTTCTTTTCTATGTGGGGGAATTGCGTTGAATCATCTTAAGGGCGGCGAATTTTTACTTTTGTCGCCGTTCCCTAATGATATGCAACGGACAAGTTAGACGACAGCCAGACGCTCAAATCGTTTTTCAGATCGACGTGATATCCCCTACGCTGAACGCACCATGAATCACGGAGGCAATGCCAGAATCCCCACCGACTGACATTTAAGCCCACTTACCGTCGTTTGGTGGGGGACTGCAATCATACAACCAGTTCCTAATTGCCTCAAGATCAGTCTGTAGTGCACTGGGTTCAGTGGCATTCCAGATTTTTTGGTCATCGGTGTATGGAAGGCGTTGCTGGAAATATTGTCCAGAAGGTCGTTGGCTGAAGTGAAGGGTAACACAGGACCTAGCTCTGACCTCTGCAGAACTCCCACAGAATGGATAGAGGAAGACGAAAGGTCTGGTTTGGTTTTAACTCCGAAATTCAGTCATTAGCAGAAGAGGGAGCCCAACGAAAAACTTCTTCTTGAATACTGCAGGCTTACAACTTGTGTTTCAGCAGGTCGTGTGAGACATGGTAAAAAGCTTCGACATAATCAGAGAAGATATCATTCGAGATGATGCTATTGCCTTTGGCCCCCATCAGACAATTTATGTAAATATTCTCTATGTATGACTGGTTAGGAAGCAACCTGCGGTGAGGAGAAGACGAAAGATGGTTCGATGGGAAGTGATTAAGGATGGGACGCTATAATATGCGCCCCATATGTTGCATGGAATGCTATTGAGGTTGATTGGCCGGGAAGTGCTGGTCACACACTTTGAACATGGATTTGTCAGTCGCTTGTTTCCATGCGCTGGGGATAACGCCATTCTGGAGTGTCTGGTTGAACAGCCCACGAAAAGGTCCTGCCAGACTAGCGGCTGCCTCTCTGGAATAGGTCTCATAATCCATCACATTGTGTGATTTAACATTGGAAAATATGTCTTCGTCATCTGGTGCATAGAACTCAGTAGTAACAAATGGCTGCCGGAAGTTCTGCAGCGGTGGGATAGGGTGCCAGTTCGGCGGCGCAACGCTGTAGACTGCCGAGGAGTACTCTTTAAACAACTCGGCCGCAACGCGGGTTCAAATGCAATCTCTCATTTGGGCAACCGCAAAAAAAGATCCATAGGTTTATTCTTTCTCTGTCGTCACATATATGCATGAATGAGAAGCTTTGGATCCACCGGCTCTGAGAGGGATCATTTTTGGTACGAGACATTTTTGATCACGGATTTCTCTTCTGCATCTGTTTCGAACAATGCGGAACGCGCCTTGCTCCCCTGAGTTTCCCATGAGCTTATAGTTCGAGAATAAGTGGTAACGGTCACCGGTGATACTGCGTTTTCTGCGTGGAAGCCACTGTCAAGAATAGGAGGAACATTGTTTCCGCGGTGCAAGTGAGTCAGTTTTCAGAGTCCCTTTTCGAAACGCACGGTAGTTCCGTTCCAGGAAGTCACATCCGTGTTTGTTAACTGATTCCAGTTTATCTTGGGTGCATTAAATTTACCGGTAACAACCAGGTGAGCGAAGTGTTGTACACTTAGAAATGTGTGTAGGGTTACGGGAACAGTGTCGTCATCGAAGACGCCGGACGTGAGGGAATGTCAAATAGCCCCTGGTGGGAGTGGGTCAAGGTCACGCAATACTACTTGAAGCCACAGAGCTTCACATTTGCCAGAGTAGTGAAATTCACTCATAACCGTGGGCGTCGGGAGGTGCTGTTGGATGGAAATCGCAGAGCCCCTCTCTTGCTCTCAGGCAGGGTTAGCTTGGCGTACTGAATACCCGGGGACAAGCATTTCACTCTCACTGACGCCATATGTGGGACAGGTCTTCATGATAGCAAATATATGGGGTTGCGTGTCGTGAATTAATCGCCTGGTTTCCGGCAATATATTGAACAGACTTAACCAGTTCGTATGTACGGATTTGAAAGCCACGTCCCCGTTTGATTTTGCGAGAAAACTGAAAGGGAATTGCGAAAAATGAATTAGGAGGGAAGACCCAGAATTATGATGGGTGGTGGGACTGAAATCGGTTTGTTTTTAGGGTTGTTCTGGCGACCCCATCTCGCGACCGCGAACGTGTCATCACAGTTTGTATGAACATCAGCGATCCTACAAGAGGCCTGACCAGCAACCTCAGTGTCACAACTTGCGGCCTTTCGGCTTGTTTTTAATTCGGCTTTTCGGGTGGCTTTTGGAGGTTTTCACTCGCGGAACACGACTTCACCATCTGCATGACGCGGCGTTTGAAAGAGGGCATTGTGCGCAGTGTTATGGGGCTCAGTGGGGCGGGTGAAATGAGTGCTCTTCTGAATCACGTGAGGTGACCTCAGTAGCCATGTTCCTTTCCGACTTCTTGTAAGAGAGATTTTGCCGCCGGCCCGTTATGTGGGTTTCGAGGCCGGTACCTAGGAAAAACAGTCCCTGTGAGGCTTCGGTGCCTCCAACATTCTTGCTTGTGTTTGGGGTTTCGACCGCAGGACTGACTACAAAAACGGCCTTCCTGCTTTCTGCTACAAGCACAGGATTCCGAGATGATGATTCAGCAGCGGAAGCTATAATGTTAATCTCCGGTTGTAGCTGCCAGTTTTTCCATGATTCGTGACTCATTCTTAGTCCACTGTTCGTGTCTCACCTTCTCTTGCCCAGAGCGAGTGAAAAACACACCTTTCTGATGGATATTGGTGTGCTTCAAAGCTGCTGCTTTTTCCACTACCGTCTCGGGGTTAAGTACGGCTGATGATGTTCCCAGAAAATCGAGACTTTTTGTTCTTCTCGGCGTGGTTTTTGACATCTACGAAGACTGAAATTGCTGAGGCCGATTTGGCTAGCTCTGTTAAAGATGTTATAGGAAAGCGGCCGTACGAAACTATTCTTCTTTCTCTGAGAGCTTTCTCTTTCATTTTCTGCCTCATCCATGTGCACAGATAAAAGGGCAACTGGCTCCTAGGTGGTTGTAACTCCATAAGGGCAAGCACTATACATTCATTCCCAACGTCATTTCAGACCGAATCCGTCGCTACTCTTCCATCCAGCTCCCCAACGAAAAACTAAAAGGTGCAATGCTGAGTGGATCCTCGTATTTGCACTCGCAGATGTTCCGCGCTGCTCTACTTTCGCGATAAGCGCTTCACAAGTTAGCTGCAAGACGGCGTTTAAATCTTGGTCAGACCTGCAACTGGTACGGACAGAATTGAAAGACGAAGATACAAGCCGCTTGTATTAGCTCTCTTTGAGGCCAGTGCATCTGAACTGTTACTAATTCTGGTACTGATAACACTGCGTACCGTTTTGCACGGACATTTTGTCCTCATACCGGCCGCAGATGCTCACTGCTTCAGTCAGTATCTGATGAGTCCCAACACTGTTAGATTCAACAAATGTCAGTGTCGCTGGAAAAAAGTAAAATACAATGTGTAACAATTCGTTCCCAAAAGATCAGAAAAACACACCGGAGAGCGACAAAAAGGATATTATGTGACCCAACGAGTTCAACACGTAACGATGTAAGTTGATATTTGATAACGAGTAACGGTAACCGTATGCGATTTCTTGACGCACAGGGCATCAAAAGGGTAAAAATACGAATGGACAATGACTGCAAAATATATAAACAGAATCTCCAGTTATCCGCGTGTTAAATCACCTTTTGAACGATTCACCCACCTTTGTATCTCAGAACGGCTTCCTATCAAAAGGGTACTGCTTGACAAGCAGTCTGCATCTGAACGGCAGCCCAACGGATTCTGAAGGTCATGATCTTATATTGGTCACCTTATTTCCGATTCTACTCAGGCGTTTAAGTGGATACCACACAGCCCAATTCAACAGAAAACGGAGGCATACGACACCAGAAGTGATCTTCACTACTGGATCACCTCGTTTCCCAACAACAGAAACTTTCATGTTGCAGTCGTCTCTGACCTCTGTTACTTCACATCTCTCAGCAGGTGTGGCACAAGGACCTATCCTTTACCCACCAATATTTTTAATTTCTACTGATTTGCAGGAGAGGAGTTCCACTAATTCACTTCCCCATCTGGTTGATCTAAATATCGGAAATTACCATGAGCCCAAAATTTGCAGGTTCACCGTGTTGTAGCTAGGCAACAATGAGTGCAGTGGCGTCTTCCCATCAACGGCGACAAGTTTGCGCACATTACCCCCGGTGGCGATTCTGACAACGTCTGTACAACACGCTCTGTGCAAACGCTGAGTGTACTTGGTAAGCCGTAACTATCTTTGTAATTTTGGAGGCAAAAGGGGTTTCTAAGACTTCGGGGTTGTTATGATGTGAAGTGATTCAGTTCTCAACTTCGTTGAATTCTGTCAATGGAAGTGCATTTTGTTTCAATCCTCTGAAGACGTAAGCAGGGGTGACTGATATTTCAGTGGCCCAAGGGTCGATTGAAAAATAACGAAAAGTAACATTTCTCGCTATCTCGGAGAATTTACTGTGGAACTTACGTAAAAGTCGATGTCATCGACGTGGTAAGATATGCCTATCTGGAAATTTAGGCGGAAGTGAGGAGAAAAACAAGATTATAACTTTGCGGATGGGAAGCTCTGTAGATTTCTGTTAACGGCGAATCCTGCGAAAAGCCACGGTCCCAGGCCTCTAGCGATGGGGTTTCTTCACACCACAGGACTTTGGCGCGCTCTTGCGAGCCGCCACTGTCGCCAGCTGCTTCCTCGAGGCCTTACCACCGGTGCTCTTGCGAGCGGTTTGCATGGTGGATGTAATAGCTGGCTAATATTTCGTCGTTGGATCATGGGTACTAAGATTTTTGTATTGCAGCTGACGTACAATACAACACTGGGCATATTGCAACTGCAGTATGCTTATAGATGTGATTGGCATACCTGGCCATTTGCTGTTACCACAGATGTGAACATTCATGAAAACATGAGGTATGCTAGAATGCGTAGAAAGTAACATGGACAACGGAGGATATAAAAGAGCACTGCCCACATGAAAGTAAAGAGAATTCGTTTCTTAATATGCAGAAGGCGTAAGCGAGAAATGTGCGACAGTTCAGTGGCCTAGCGATCGATGGAAAAATAAAGAAAAGCTGCATTTCACGCTATTTCAGAAAATTGATGATGGAATATAGTAAAAATCCGTGTCATCGACGTGCTACGATATACCTATTTTGAAATTTGGGTGTGCTCAGGGAGGAAAACGTGATTATCGTTCCAGTGATTGATTTATCTGTAGAGGTGTTGTCTATAGCTACATGATCAGGGCACGAGCCTAGAAAAATACATAAACTCCACGGGTATTGACAGAATATTTACAACCGACAACAGCTGGATGTTTCCCCTTATACTGCTGAACTATGGGCTACACCACGGTACATTCATATGAGTTTGCAATTGTTTGCGAAACTGCAAAGTTTTACCACAAGAAAACAAGATTATGGGCCAGTAATCCTGCCAACATCAGGTGTTTTCAAAGAACACCTTACGGAACGTTGCNGCTTATAGATGTGATTGGCATACCTGGCCATTTGCTGTTACCTCAGATGTGAACATTCATGGAACATCAGGTATGCTGAAAAGCGCCGGGAGTAACATGGACAACGGAGGACATAAAAGAGAACCGCCTACATGAAAGTAGAGAGAATTCGTTTCATAATATGCAAGAGGCGTAAGCGAGAAATGTGCGACAGTTCAGTGGCCCAGCGATCGATGGAAAAATAAATAAAAGCTGCATTTCACGCTATTTCAGAGGATTGATGATGGAATATAGTAAAAATCCGTGTCATCGACGTGGCACGATATACCTATTTTGGAATTTGGGTGTGCTCAGGGTGGAAAACGTGCTTATCGTTCCAGCGATTGAGTTATCTGTAGAGGTGTTGTCTATAGCTACATGATCAGGACACGAGCTTGGAAAAATACATAAACTTCACGGGTATTGACAGAATATTTACAACCGACAACAGCCGGATGTTTCCCCTTATACTGCTAAACTATGGGCGACACCACGGTACATTCATATGAATTTGCAATTGTTTGCGAAACTGAAAAGTTTTACCGCATGAAAACAAGATTATAGGCCAGTAATCCTGCCAACATCAGGTGTTCTCAAAGAACACCTTACGGAACGTTGCAAACGGCAACCAGTGAAGTAGTAATTCACTTATATCCGTCCAGAACGGCACGCATGATACACACTGACGCTCAGAAGAACACTGTTGTGGAACACGGGATGTACACCTACGTACTGAGGACAATGCAGGACCATGTACAGTGTTCCTACGCCGTCGTCGGATAAGGATCACTGGGCTTTTTATTAAGCTTCTACCGCAAGGTACACAGGTAAACATATTTCAACGTACGAATATGCTCGAAAGCTTAGCAAGTCTACAGTATTTTCCCAGTCGTAATTCGCATTCCTGACCATTCGCTACTACCACGGCTGTACACTTTCATGGAAGCATGACATTTGCTGAAATGCGGACAATGTGACCTGGCCAACAAAGTACATCGAGGAGAACTGCTTACAAGATTTCCGCGCAACCGACTTAGCCTACTAGTGAAGGAAGACAGCGCCCTATGCTGAATCACCGGCTGCTGCCCCACAAATGTGTTCAAGCCCACGACTGGGGGAAAACAATACCCCATGTTGAAACACTTAGTGCTGCTCCATTTACCAACCATAGCTTACGAGTGAGGGTGAACGGTACCCTATGCTGAAACATGCGCGAACAAACTGGTAGACGATTAAAGTCACAGAGAAAGGACATGTGTGGAAATCGACACGGGTGATCTATTTGTCTGTGGAAATGGTACATACTACAACAGGCTTTATTTAGCACAGACCGTTGCATTGCATGCATTCTGGATGTTCTGCCGGATGACTGAAGCCGTTTATCATATAAAGTCCCCGGCATTCCGTTCATCAAAGCTGATATCTGCAACTCTGTGGACATATATGAAGAAAATCTCTCTCTTCAATCATATGAAGTGGGTGTTCGCACCAGGTGACATTGATTTGCGCTTTCCTCGGTTCGTGTACCACCGGTACATCGTATGTAGACCGGTCTAAGTCGACGTCCATTGAAAGCAATGTACAGGACCTTTTCCTCACAATCACTGGAGGAGGGCACACGATGCCTGCAGTAGAGAGAGCTGACAAATCTGTGAATTTAAAACACTCACGTACCAGGTGACTGAGGTTGAAGCTGGAAGCCACAGAATGGATATCTAGTTATGTCGACATCTGAACAAAATCGGAGTAAACAACCGGTTTACAGGCATCACAGCAAGAACGGTCGATCTGTACAGGTCCACCGCAGGGTCAACATGACATTCCTGCTACAGGCTTATGAATCAAGCTCGGATGCTTACGAAGTGCATAAGACACAGTCGGAGAGACAAAAAAGATGAACCGGTCCTAACAAGTTCTATCAATTTACACCAGGAAGCAATGATACCGGTGAGACAGGCCACTGCCGAGCGAAAACGCGATCACATAAAATAGCGAGTGCACCGAGGTGAGCCTCATAGAGACGGACGAAGTTGGCTGAGGCGAGAGGTCGAAGCTGGGGGCCCCCAACGGTCGATTTGGTAAGTTGTAATCCGTCAGCCACCGTTTTATACAGAGATAAACATTGCAGGAAGACTTACTGTGGGAATAGGTAGGTTTTCAAAACACTGACAGAATATATATGCATGGGGGCCACATTGAAAGGCAAAAATGACACTCACAAATACCATGCATGCTACCGACGACGAAGATGTCGCCATCATGTTACAGACGAAGCCACAATGTTCAAGGTGATTGCTATAGTACCACTTACACTGCACTCAGCTATTGTTTCTAAATGAAGGCGTGGGGTCTGCCCGTCCAGATATTTTCCGACAAGATGACTTGCGAACGTGGTCATTCGGTGGAAAATGTCCTTGACGTACAAGTCAACACCGACAGCTCCACAACGGTCGCATCCGTAGGTAGTTCGCACCTCAAACTTTCACATCAGCCACTCGCTGTGGAGCCATATTTTTTTAATGGCAGCGGCTAGGAAGTCTTTGGGGTGCGTCCTCTTCTTTAGACGTCCGTTGGCGTTCTCCAGCCTATTATTTGTGCGACTGCCGGAGTGGACGATATCGCTTTGTGCATGAATGACCCACTTGGGCTTCATGTACAGCCAATGACAACAAGTGGTCCGTGAACTTCCCATCCGTTCAGCGGATGATATTCAATTCACGTTTGAACCTACGGTATACAGTGCGAGGTGCAACCTACTCTTCCCTATTGTCTACCGCAGTCTTTAGGTTAAACAGATAACCATTGTGAAAAGGGTTTGTCTTTCAACAAACACGACAGATGAGTTTCATCCAATTGCCTGTCTACGAACGGCCTCATGTACATGGAAGTAACACAGCACGATGTCGCACCCGAACACCACACGGGCAGTCCTCATTTGCGCAGCCATCTTGTCCGTCACGAACGTCTTCGCCGGAGTGTGTTCATTCATCATTTCTCAAAGGATTCCGAACAGCCTACGTGGTAACACATACTTCTCACTACGAACGTGCCCGTACATCACAGGTTGGCCGTGTCCCATACCGTCTGTCACTAGCACTGATGTAACTTCCAGCTTTGAAGATACGATAAAACGCCTGATGACAAACTTTTGCCTGTTTGTCTCGTGGGTGGAATTCCTATTCATAACACGCGGGAAACGTTGGATTGGCGTTATTCGCATTCTCTGGGCAAAGCAGTTATGCGTATTTGTTGTCTTCATTCTGCATGGTGCGCACCACACCTATCGCGCTGATCACCGACAGCACTTCCTCGAGGTTTTCCAGTCTTCCGTTACTAGTATTGCGACAAAATCGCTTGGCAATGCAGGATTCAACTTGCAGCGGATGTTCCGAACGTCAGCACTCGTGATAAACTTCCCGTAACCATCCGCCACATAGTGCTCAATGCCAGCAGTTGGTGTGTTGTACTGCAACAGTCTTCTGCAGTTTTCCACCTCACTGATGGTGAGGGCGATTTGAAGGATTCGACCCATATACCAGGCGATTGAGGGGGTGGTTGTGCTCTCACTGGAAAGTGCTCACAACCAGAGAGGCGGTTCGCCGGGCCACATGAAATCGTGAACTGCAACATGTATCGCGAGAACTGGATTGTTAGAACTAGCAACAGTTAACCCACTAGACACGTCGAAAACCCCCGCATTCGCTACTACACCTCTCATAGTTCGTAAAACGGTAACAAGTCTGGATGGTTTTCAAAGAATCAAACCAATGTACTTTATCGTACTTGAGAACCGTTTTCGACCTACAGCTCGTCCCACAAAAGTGAATAACGCCAAAATCCGTCAGTTACCTCTGAAGGTACTCCTGGAACTGTGAGAAAAAGCAAAATTCACGGTTCTCAAACATCTCCCCGAAAACCGCAATATGATCCATTACCTGATGATAGAAATATCTTGATATGATGAATAATATCTGTATCATCGTATGCCTGGATATAGACTATTTCGGCAACCATGTATTACGATCGCAAAACGCAAGCAATCACAACAGCAGCCGCACCGATTTTAGAGAATGACACACGTTAAAATCGCTTTCAATCAGCGGCCAGTTAAAACAAACAGGTGTCAGTCCATTATGCAGATGTCGGCGATTTTGATTTCCTCACCCTCTACCAGGCTAATAAACCGGAATATGCGGTGAAATGATTTTTCTATCAACGATAACGGAACATATCACGTTCTACGACTAGCACTGAAGGTGAAAATATTGGTGCCGGGTGAACTGGACTAAGAAATACTCAACCTGCTGATGGAGGTTTAGCGAGAGACACCTGTCCAACAAGCTCCTCTAAATGTCTGGCCGATCGCGAGTCTGGAAGTCAGTCCCTTCACGAAAAGGAGGCAGTGCTGAGGTAATCAATCCCATACAGCTGAACACCATTGTTCTACTGAGGGTTTGAACACAATAGTCGTTATTGCAATTGCGGCGCGCATTAATAGTAATAATATTGTTTCTTTACACTACAAAGCCTATAGCACCACCCAAACTCGCAGAATGACTACAGAAAAGAAAACGTGCTGAAGCTTGTTATCTTAGCTATCATGAGACTTCGATTCGGCATATTATTGGTTACTCCTAGTGCTGAGAACGCGTGTCGCAGACCCACAGTTGTCCAAATATTCAAAGAGTTTCTGGCGATTTGGAAAACCTGAAAGTAGGTAGAGGGGATCAAATCGAGGACAGGGGTGTGTATGCTGTGAGGTTGTCTGTGCACTGCTTTTTATGCCGTCATTGTTCTTCATCTTTACAAATGGCCTGTCAATATATGTGATTTGTCCCTATTGCCTGTAAGCCGATGACACAAAGACATTTGGCAAGTCCTCTAACCAATCCCTACAGTCAGACTAGAATGGGCTATGCGATTAATCCACCGAGCAGAAAACTAACGTTTGCCGTGGTCGTAAAAACGTGTGCCGCGAGAGGCGGCTGGACCCTGTCCAAGATGGCTGTAGTTCAAGTGGATGTTACAGATCTAAAGAGTGGATCTAAGGAGTGGAGCCGTAGTGAGTCGGGTTTTCCGAAGGTGGCTGATTTTAAAGTTTGTATACAGTGCTCGGAGTCTACCAGATGAGCAAGTTGAGTATCAGTGCAGCCAGGAAAGGCGATTACCAGCAAGAATTACGGCTGTTAGATTCGTTGTGCAAAAAGTACTCTTGGTCAAGCTTGGAACCTTCTGCTTAAAAATGGCAAGAAATTTATTGAGCTGGTTAAATGTGGTTCTACTAAGTTGTCTGTAACGATTAAGGTAGGGTTGTGGGAGTAGAATCAATCTCTTCGAACTTCCATTACTATAGAAGTGGTTTTTCGCGTGCAAATGGAGTTTCAAACGTCAAGGACTAGCAATCCTCATGCGGAGCACGAGACCACTGGCTTAGACTAACCTGCAGTTCAATTGTGAACGACCGGCCTACACTTCACTTGGAGGTAATAAAGGCTATCATGGTCGCTTACCTCAGGCCGGAACCGTATCATTCATGGCTGTCAGCCATTCCGGAGATGGTGGAAGGTGAGCGAAGTACAAGTAGCATTATCCGGACCTGTCAATATCCATAGACGAATATTCAGGGCTATTGCCATTATTGTGTTATGATTATGCATGACTGCCAGGTATGACGAATGATAGGTTGTTATTCTCTCCGGTACTGAGTTTCACCTTACTAATGTCTACTTCTTATTTTCACAGTTTTATTTTGGCTCCTTTCTTATCATAAACTTCATTTCACAGCCACGTTTTAGTAGTGCTTCACTGTTAGACTAAAGAGTCAGGATGTAGTTTGTCTAGAAGATGGGTACAGTGGTAAAGTTATTTAACATTATCTGGTGGAGCCAAATTCGCTGTTAGATTTCGAGGGCTGTGAAGCGGTTGAGCATCTGCTGTTTACAGTTGAACTCCGCTGTCTATAGTTTACGTCCGTATGCGTTTATGAACATCAGCCTCAAATTGTGCTCGTAGTGAGAGGATAATAACGCCAGAACACATGTGTAAAACATCAGCACCAATAAACAAATACGAGTGAACTTCGCAACCATGGAAAATGGTCGATCTTCAGAACGCTGATCAAGCAGTAGAGATGATTTTGTTCGTTGTGAGCCGCCGACTGGGGCGACAGAGTCCTGGGAGTTATGGCGAAAGACCGGGATGGANGTGGAGCCGTAGTGAGTCGGGTTTTCCGAAGGTGGCTGATTTCAAAGCCAGTAAACTTTGCCCTCCTGCGATCGATTCAATATCGGGCCGTATTCGGGTGATCTATATATTCGGATCTTCCATGTTTGCTAAATTTGATGTCGAATTTTATTGTTGCTTTTGCTGTTCGGTCTACGGTAATTTTCCCCTACTTTAGCACCTCGCTAATAGGAAACTCGCCCTTACCACCATCTTCCCTTTTCATCCGGAACAACTGTTCGACGGACCCCGAATTTATAGAAGCTCACTTCTTCGCAGATGGGACCATACTAGATGCAGCCTATAGACTGGCGTTGCGATTACAGTGTTGCTCGAACGTCCGCCAAACTTGGGGTTTATCACTGGCCTGCTTGCTTTGATGGTTATTTTTTGTAGTGGATTTACATTCACATGTGAATGCAAACAGTTACGGCTGTACTACTAAGGTATTTATCAAGTTGCAAGAATTTTTGTTTATTCCGGTGTTGATGGTGGATTCGTTATGAACCAACTTACCGTTATCCTTCTCAGTCATATCCACCTTGAAGTGATATGTCATCAACGTGGCAAATTGCATTTGTCCGTTGACCAGTGTGCATGACCTTGGAACTCCCAGCATCGAAAGCAAGCTTATTTGGATAGGACCGGTTTCATGGGCTGTTTAGTTCATCCCGTGGGACGTCTAAGTCTTCGGCGGTCCACATATCACATCACATTTTGAGATCACCTGCAAAAGTAGCCGGGAAGCGTTCGAACCTAGGAGATATTTTCAGAGATAGCGAATGAAATCTGACCAGGGAATGGACCTTGAGAGACGCAATTGTGGTTTTATTGGCAGTTAGAAAACTCGAAGTCGACGCGCTATCCATCCGAATGATTATTTCGGCAAAGCTCCAGTCATCATATGTAGTCAATTTGCTCTCCTTAGCGATGCAGATTTATCGTGGAGAGTCACCTTGTTCACGCGGTCGAGCGTGTCGATCAAAATCTGGACAAACGATACCCGTCTTGATCTTTTAGTCAACTTCGTTCGTCCGCTTGTCAGTGGTTAATGAAAGATTTGTGGTAAACGATCGAAAACCGTGCTGCGTTTTACAGGGGGCGCCACGAAGAAAAAGACGGCAATGAATTGTCACCCCCAAGTGTCTCTGTTATTTCAGAGGCACCTGAAAGCAAGACTGATTCAAGGTGATCATCGGAAGTAGTTCGTCTGCTTCACCTGAAGACACGTGTGACGTCCGCCAATTTTCAGCCACTGGGCCGTTCCTCAAGGATGAAGTCGCGTGAGTAGCAATCCAGAGAGATTGATAATCTGTTCAGCGTCTTCTCAAAGGACTTTTGGAAGAGCGCCACCCATAGAGGGAGAACAGTTTTCAAGATCCTAAAGCTTATTCAGAACAGCAGAATAAGTGCCTACAGTGTTCATGCATCTGAAATCGGTAGCAAAATTCCAAGTGGGTGAACGACGTGTGGGCAAACGTGCGGTCTCAAAAGTCCGCCGGTGTATAAGCGTATTTCATACCGGAGTGCGTATGTCATGTTGGAGCTAGGAGTTGGTCGACTACCGCTTCGGACTTGCAGGCAGTCGGTACAAGCCGAAGTGGACTTTTCGATTCGGAAACGAAACGCTTGCTAGACTGCTGTTGATAATGAAGCCGGTCTCCGCGAATAAACGGGGCACAACTGTTACGGATGAGTGTGTACTATTTTCGTCTTCATCCAGTCCTAATATACTGAAGCAAATCAGCGTGGGTTGTTCGTTTAGCAGCAACGTCTCTGACGGGGATGCTTATTGCGTTTCAAAGTTGCTAATTGTGCAGTCTCAATCACGGCTGTAAACAATGCGGTAGTGAATTCAGCACGCAGTTCACTAGGAGAGTGTAGGGGTTTGCGGTCCCCAGGTTTGTGGTGCCAGATGGGGATGCAGCGGACTTACATTCACCGCGCAAAATGTTCTGCGCTTTCATGTAACTGTACTGATGAGATTAGCGCTGCAGACGAAATAAAACAAAATGGCTGTATAGTCGCTCAAGTCTGACTGTTAGATAACTTCAAGATTATCGACCACCACGTCGCTGGCAGGAATAGGATCTAAACTCCCGGGGTTCTGGCTATTCCGTCAACGCGTGATGGGTAAAGCTTGACCCCTGAGCAACACGGAATCGGCGCACTGGGGTGGAGTTCACATGCACAATACACGGAAATGCAAAAGAATTTTCACATGTTCGCGCGTTTCCCTTACATCTGTGTTTGGTATGTCGGTTTGATGACGTGTAAGTGTAACTTATCCGCCGTCCTCGATTCAGCTGTGCCGATGAGTAACGGCGTAACCTATGGGCTTATTTTGCGTCTCCTGGCAAAAATAAGTAGGAAACAGTATATGTTACATTTGGTCCAGTTTCTTGCGTATGCAGTTCTTTCGGTTATTTAACCATGATAGCCTGAGAACATGAAAACTTCGCCTTAATTGAAAGTGGAGCGAAGCACTTGTAGTGGTTTGATATGTCAAATGACGGGCGAGCAAAGTGTGATGACACTGAATAACTACAACGAAAACAAACAGGAGTATGTGGGACCGAACCGATGTGCGTGCTGATAACAGTGGAACGCCCCAAAGGTGAATTGGAGACCTCTGGGCTGAAATCGTCTTCACATGCCAGAAGAAGACAGCATTAGTCGGTTTCTTTGATAGACTTACCGTAAGTAACCCTCCACGCGACAAAAGAAGCAAAATGCTAGCCTTTGGAAGTTCGCTGAAAACTCGAAGTTACTGCATTTCGCTTTGCAGTTAATTGACCACCATATATTCCGAAGATGATTAAGAATAAAAACGGTGCGTGTAAACTATCGCTTTCGTCATGGCAACCGGCAACGTTCAGAATAGCTTGTGAATTCAAGCGAGGTACAGGTTAGCCAGTAGAGGTCCCTTCAAAAATCGAAAAGTTATTCTCTTCATTTCCATGCTCACTCCAGTAGTTGCGTTGACACATCGTATGGAATACCTCGACGCAGTTCAAATTCCTGTGATATTTTCTAACCTGTCTTGAACGGGCAAACGGTGGTGTTCAATCAGTGTGCATTTGACGCTGTTGGCAGGCCCGGCGTGCTCGAAGTAGTCAGTTCTTGCACTATCGTTTAGTATGTCCAGACGCAGCTTGCAGGTTGAGGTATTCACTGTCACACAGACAACCAGGCCAAAAATCATTGAATTCTGCTACACTTGAACCCACTTAGCCTGAAATGGGTCCGGAAGAACAGAACACATCCTGCCTCAACATCGTCACACGCGCTGAGGCGTGTGCGATCAAGCGAGAGGATTTTTGATGCCAAGACTTGTGCAGCTCAACTCAACAAAATTTTTAAGTAAAAAACTAGTCCCTCATCCATCCCGGTCTTTCGCCATAACTCCCAGGACTCTGTCGCCCCAGTCGGCGGCTCACAACGAACAAAATCATCTCTACTGCTTGATCAGCGTTCTGAAGATCGACCATTTTCCATGGTTGCGAAGTTCACTCGTATTTGTTTATTGGTGCTGATGTTTTACACATGTGTTCTGGCGTTATTATCCTCTCACTACGAGCACAATTTGAGGCTGATGTTCATAAACGCATACGGACGTAAACTATAGACAGCGGAGTTCAACTGTAAACAGCAGATGCTCAACCGCTTCACAGCCCTCGAAATCTAACAGCGAATTTGGCTCCACCAGATAATGTTAAATAACTTTACCACTGTACCCATCTTCTAGACAAACTACATCCTGACTCTTTAGTCTAACAGTGAAGCACTACTAAAACGTGGCTGTGAAATGAAGTTTATGATAAGAAAGGAGCCAAAATAAAACTGTGAAAATAAGAAGTAGACATTAGTAAGGTGAAACTCAGTACCGGAGAGAATAACAACCTATCATTCGTCATACCTGGCAGTCATGCATAATCATAACACAATAATGGCAATAGCCCTGAATATTCGTCTATGGATATTGACAGGTCCGGATAATGCTACTTGTACTTCGCTCACCTTCCACCATCTCCGGAATGGCTGACAGCCATGAATGATACGGTTCCGGCCTGAGGTAAGCGACCATGATAGCCTTTATTACCTCCAAGTGAAGTGTAGGCCGGTCGTTCACAATTGAACTGCAGGTTAGTCTAAGCCAGTGGTCTCGTGCTCCGCATGAGGATTGCTAGTCCTTGACGTTTGAAACTCCATTTGCACGCGAAAAACCACTTCTATAGTAATGGAAGTTCGAAGAGATTGATTCTACTCCCACAACCCTACCTTAATCGTTACAGACAACTTAGTAGAACCA